>JAUPFT010000015.1:1797500-1800000 GCA_036936625.1 Parnassius smintheus behrii | reverse complement strand
ACGTTACCATTACAGACCCTCACAAGTCCATGGCTGAACCTTCCAAGGATTGCCAAAAATTTGGTTCCGAGCCACCTGCATCCACTGACTGCATGTCTTGCTTTTTACAAAGTCTATAACGCTGAGAAATTTCAAACAAAGCCCTCTTCACAGCGTGCTAAGCGACCTTAGGCATCCTCATATGGCCACCAGTGAGGGACCACATCTCAGATCCATTTGTCATCACTTAAGTATTAAGTTTACATAAAATATTCTGAATATAACAAATGTTACGGATTTTACTGTGTATATTGAATTAATTTGAAACCTCGATCACAGCGGAAGCGTTTAACGTCCCCCTATCTAATGTTAGAAACTAAGCTCAAAGTTATTTAAAATAAATAATATTATTCTACTTAATATGTCCCCGCCACAACCACACACTGTTGTAACGGAAAGGACATAATTACATGATAACACTAAAGTAATATGGGAACCAGCATCAACACTACCCATATCGATGTAACACCGGGCGGTTTTCTCAGCAACACAATCTACACAATGCCTACACCAGTAGGATAATCCGACGGACGTAGTAACGACAGTGAGACTAGTAGAATTACCGATTGATTCCTCTTAGTCGCCAGCAAGATACTTTATACTGCTAGAACGAGTGAGGGACTACAGTTCTACCGTAAATTTTTCGTATTTCCTTTTATTTTTACCCTCATTCCAAACACTAAGATAACCCGGTTTTGGACTACTTTCAGCTTTTATTATTTTAGTCCGTTAACGACGTTAAATATTAATCTAAGATCCGCTTCATAAACGAATCCCAGCAGCACTATTCCCAAACCCATTACACTAGGAAAGACACACCGCCGTCTGTCTTACCTAGTTAAAGAGCACCAACCAGCCTCCCTCAATTACGTGCACTCTCTCCTCACCACAAATCCCAATACCACTACACTGATCCGCCGACCTCTAAGCTAAGTATCTTAGCGGTCAGCCACCGCAGAGTCTACTGCACCTGAGGATGTCTCGTTTAGAGGCTAAACATGTGTCGTATTGTCAACGGCGCGGCGGTGTGACTTTGGTAGTGTAATGATATTCGGAATAGTGCTGCTGGGATTCGTTAATGAAGCGGATCTTAGCTATTTAATTTTTAACATCTTTCATATAATGGATTTATTTCAAGTTTTTTATTTTTATTTTTAGATTGATCTACGCAGAATAATCTTAAAGTCTCTTGAAACACCTCTTTTGTAAAATAAAGTTTATAAAGAATCATAAATCTACTAACCCGCGCAAACTAGACCCATACCGAGAACTAATTAATGACTATACCAAAGTCGGACTCTGTGATGTCTCACGAATATTTTATGTGCGTACGGTTGTTGGGTTGATACCTGGGTTTATACATTTTATTGTTAGATACCCGTGTAGACTAGACCCGAGAAGGGTTAAGAGCAATGTTTTGCGCTGGTTAATTTAATGGACAACAATATAACGTACAACAAAATATTTTAATATATAAAGTTACCGTTACTTACCTTACGCCTAGAGGCGGTAAAACTAATACCATTAAAACATAACTTGTAAAAAAGCCAAGTCTCGCAACTCAGTTCTTCTACCGTAAAAGTTGTGAGATCCATGTAATACCAAGTCGGTTAATTTATTCAGTTCCTACTTAAGGGTCCTTCTGTTTTAAATTATTACGTAATTAGCTAACCTAACAACATTTTATAGTGACCAAATCAATGTTAAAAGTCTTTTATGTTTTAAATATATAAATTGACTTGGCCATCGCATGAAACCACAATGTATCTCACAAGTAATACGTATTATATTAAATTAGATTGCTTAATGCGATTGCCAAGTCAATCTATAAAACATAAAAGACTTTTAAAATTGATATGTTATTTATATATTAGAGCCGTGGTAGCTCAGTGGTTAACGCTCGCTGTAAATATAACAGAACGCGAGTAACCCAGGTTCGATCCCCGCCGGCACCAATGAAATTGTTAATTGCAATTTTAAGTGCTGATTTACCACGTGCTCGGCGGTGAAGGAAAACATCGTGAGGAAACCTGCATGTCTGAGGAATAAGAAAAAATATATTTCGAAGACATGTGAAGTTCGTCAACACGCATTTGGGTAGCGCGGCGGACGCTTCCTTGCCCTAAACCCTCTCAGAACTGAGGGGAGGCCTGAGCCAAGCAGTGGGACGTATATATAGGCTGTAACTTTACTTTTTTTTATACGGGATTACAAAGTTATTTATGCAGTTAGTGTATCTAGAAAACTGGACAGAAATTAACAAATGTTTTAGTTTTTTCTTCATTTATATACTAAACACTAATTGTATTCTAAATTTGAAGCTTCTATGTCTGCTAGAAGTGCCTTAGAGTTTAGATGATCGGTCAGTCAGTGAGTGACAAAATTAAGAATCTTTGACTGGTTACAATTCTTAAACTACTGGTTCAAATTGAATGAAATTTGAATATACCATGTCTATACA
>JAUPFT010000015.1:1507500-1790000 GCA_036936625.1 Parnassius smintheus behrii | reverse complement strand
ATATATTCCTCACAGCCAATTCTTATACCTTTCATTGATTTTAAGTATTAACCCCTGATTTTAAGGTTGAACATTATTATTCTAAATAATATTTCATAATACATTATGTTTATGAAATATTATTATTATATATAAATATGTTATGTTATATACATCATAAATCATTAAACAACTAACTGTTAATCAATATTTCAGCAAATAATAACTGATAATAATTGTTTATACACATTTAATACATCAATGTTAGGTTAGACGGAAGCTAACAAGCTTACGGCTTCAGTTGTTATTATTTAGTTGTCATTTATTTATTATTATTAAATGATGTTAGAAATCCAATAACTCTCCCCACTTAATTATCGATCAGCTAGTTAACCAAGAACTGTAGGAATATTACAAACTTAAATCGTAAGTACTAACAATCTCGTTTTGTGGGTAGGTTCCAAAATAAAATATATCAACTACCTTACAAATTAGTAATTAAATTACCTACCTATAATAATCTAACGGATGCCATACACGATCCAGTTTACCATCAAATTTACAGCCCGCTTGAAGCGGTGTCCGGTAAACTTGACGGTGCATGGATATCGGTATGCGTGACAAGTCTACTTGAAGCAAAAATTGAATTTCGATTCTGCCGACTTGATCAAGCCTGCAGCGTTATATTAACTTGAACGTGTGTATGAGCGGTCAAGTATGCACACCGTTAATCGGACCAATAAGTGAGAGACGCCATAATTTCAACTGGTGCAGCATCATGCAATCTTGATGGCGAACTCGAACGTGAGTGGTCTATATGGATGCACTGCAAACTGGACGCCGCTACAAGCGCGCTGGAAACTTGACGGTGAGCTAGATCGTACGGCATCCATTAAACACGCGTCGCGCGTGAAATGCATTTTAACAAGTCAATCAGTAAATTTTTATTTGATACCGAGTCTCTTAACATCGAATTATTATTGTCCAAGCTTTCCTATTATGGATTCGATCCAACCGCAATCAAGTGGTTCTCCAGTTATCTAAATGATCGCCTGCAGTTGGTTAAAATAATTAAAAAAGATGGTACACATACTCTATCAAGTCCTTGTCCTGTAACGAGAGGAGTTCCACAAGGATCCATACTAGGCCCTCTTTTATTCATACTGTATATAGCAGATATTAGTACAGCCATTCAGAACTGTAAATATCATATGTATGCAGACGATTTGCAGGTATATCTTTCCTTTGTACCAAGTTAAACTAACTGGGCTGTTAATAACTTAAATAGAGATCAAACGAAAATCGCCCAGTGGTCAGAAGCAAACACTCTTGTATTCAATCCAGCAAAATCAAAATACATAGTATTGGGATCAAAGCGACAGATAAATCGAATAGTTGCAAATAATCCTGATCTGTGTGTCCTCGGGGAGAAGATAAATCGTGTGACTGAAGCTAAGAATCTGGGATTGCTTATGGATGACGTACTTCGCTTTGAGAGTCACGTGATCGAGATCGCACGTTTTTGCTTTTACAGACTAAAAGTATTATACCGTGACTTTTTGAGTGAAGATCTGCGCATTAAGCTTTGTAACTCCCTTGTACTCTCCCGGCTAAACTATGCCGATACGGTATATGGACCAAGGCTACTTTCGAAAACTGACCGAATAATTCAGAGGATCCAAAATGCTTGTGCCAGGTATATACACCACATTCCCCTACGAACGCACGTCAGTCCCTATTTAAATAAATCAAAGTTATTAAGAATGTCCCAATTAAGAGCACTACATTTAGCAACACTAATGTTCGGTGTCTTTCAAAACAAAAAGCCCGGGTATCTATTAGAAAAACTAAAATGGCGCAAGGACGGTAATTTTAAGGACATTCGAACAAAATCAAATATCCTTTCAATACCAAAACACACAACGGCAGCATTCCGTGGTAGTTTCCGATATGCAGCTACTAAATGCTGGAACAACTTGCCCCCACCTATCCGTCAACTAAATACCATCAGCCTTTTCAAGGTAAAAGTAAAAGAATATTTTTGTCACGTTAACATTTAGGGCGGATAAAATAGCTGCATTATATTTTTATAGTATAATATAAATATCTATATTGTTTTATTGTAAATTCTCAATATATTATTTATTATATACATTTATATATACCTACTGCATAAATAAAGTTCCCATCCTTTTTCATTACCATTATTTTATTTTATTATTTTGATAACATCTTTCTCGAAAATAGAAATAAAGCGAATATACTGTCCTCGCAGGCGAGTCCAACCTCAACGGGCATTGCTGAAAACCAACGCTACCGCAATCCTGCGATAGCATTATGTTGAGTCAGTGCCCTTTTCAGCATCACATCACTCATGCAATTGGATCATTTTATGACTGTTTTTTGTTATTTACTTTTATCTTTGATGTTTTTATGTATTATTTTATTTTCTGTATCAAAACTGTATGAGTGTAAGTTGCTGAATAAATGCATGTCTATGTCTATGTCTATGTCTATGATACCATGTATTTAAAAAGGACTAAAAGTCTTTTTTTTTATAAGAGAGGGGGCAAGCGAGCATACGGCTCACCCGATGGTAAGTGATTACTGCCGCCCATGAACAACTGCAGCACCAGAGGAATTGCAGATGCGTTGCCGGCCTTTTTAAAAGGAATAGGCTCTTTTCTTGAAGGTCACTAGATCGTGTCGGTCCGGAAAATTCGCCGGTGGTAAACTATTCCACAGAGAGGTCGTACGCGGAAGAAAAGTCCTAGTGAAACGTACAGTGGTGGACTGCCACGCATCCAGATGATGTGTATGGTATCGGGAGGTTTGCCGCAATGTGCGATGGTAAAATTGTGTGGCTGGAATTAGTCCGAATAATTCCTCAGAGCACACCCCGTGGTAGATGCAATAAAATACGCAAAGAGATGCAACATCTCTTCACTGTGCAAGCGAGTCAAGCCGATCGGAAAGAGCTCGGTCGCCGACGATTCGAAATACTCTGCACTGGATGCGATGAAATGGAAGAAGCTGGTACTGGGGTTTCCAAGCCCAGAGATGGGAACAGTTTTCCATGTCAGGCCGAACTTGCGCTTCGTAAAGTTGCATGCGATGTTCCGGCATGAAATACTGCCTCGCTCTGCCGAGCACGCAAATCTTTTTAGAGGCCAATTTGACCCTACCCTCCAAGTGACCACGAAACTGCACGCTATTCGATATGTCGACCACGAGGATTCCGATGCTAACTTGTGTACTTAACTTGTGTCTTCTGTGTGTCTTCTGGGGATCGAATTGGACTAGATTTAGTCGCCCCCAATCCAAGACCTTGTTCAGCAAAGACTCGACTTCAGATACAAGTTTTTCCCGGTACTCGGCGGCGTTTTCCCGAGAAATATTGACACAGCCGGTGTATAAGGTATCACCAGTGTTGTCGTCCACATAGCAATGAGTATTACCAGTTATCAACATATCATTGATATTTAAAAGAAACAGCTTTGGTGATAGCACCTGCATGCTTGTGGAAACCAGAGCATGCACCGTCTACTACGACTTTGATGTTTCGATCAGCAATGAAAGTGGTGATCCAATTGCACAATTTCTCGGGCCCATAGGAAAGAAGCTTCCTAAGAAGCGCTTTGTGCCAAACCCGATCGTAGGCCTTACTAACGGCCAACGCCTCCCCCATGGACTCTACTGCCTCCGCTCATTTACGAGTTAGGTAGCCCTGAAAATCACCAGCCGAGCAACTGCGACGGAAATCGTACTGGCGGTCACTAATCAGCTGGTGATAAGGTATCGCATGAGCTGGCTGTTAATAATGGATTTCATTATTTCAAAGAATAAGGAGGTGCTGGCGATGGGCCTATAGTTGGATGGATTAGAGCGGTTACCTTTTTTAGGGATCGGGTGCACGAACGCTATCTTCCATGATTTTGGGACTACGCTTTTGGAGTAGGAGTACCGGAAAAGACGCGTGAAAACCGATTCCAACTCCGGAGCACACGTCTTCAGTACAATAGGAAGGACGCCATCAGGCTCACTCGACTTGTTGATGTCCAGAGAGAGGAGTGCACTGCGCACTGAGCGTTGGGTAAATAGCACATCCTGCATGGAACACTCACACTGCGGGATGGTCGGCGGTGTGTTCCCCCTGCCATCAAGAGTCGAGTTGAACGCAAAGAGAGAGCCCAGTAGATCGGCTTTGTTCTTTGCGGCCAGTGAGTCGTCTTCCTTGTGCAAAGATGGGAGAGATGGCTGGCAAAAGTTCCCTTGGACAACGTATTCCTGAAGGTAAATGATCTAGTTTCTCGCCAATTCTGATCGCGGTCACTAATAGATAGCCACGTTAGCTATTCAGGGATTAGCGTGCACGAACGCACTGACAAACGAACAACAAATCTGCTTATAATTTTAATGTGTGTATGAATTATGTTTTTAAAATGAAATCCACATAACTAAGGCACCAAACAACATAAACAAACAAGAAAAAACAAACAAAGAGCTGCGTGTTGAGTAAATTAAATGCGTAAACAGCGCAGTGAAAGGAAATTACGGCTGTAATTTAATTATCTTGAAGACCGCAGGCCGCGCCCTAACTGGTCAAACCTGAACTGCCAACTAACCCATAGAGTTATTTAGCATCCCTATTTATACTATTACTAGCCATCCGCCCCGGCTTCGCACGGGTGATTTCTGGATCTCGAAAACAGAACCATCTTCCTGGTCCAAATGCAATTTTTGTCCTTTAAGCCCGCTAAAACTAAAAAACTGCTCGACTGATTTTGATAATATATTTGGGTCAGTTTCAATGGGTCTCTAGATGGTTTAGATTAATATTTAGACCCATTAGGTGGTGCTGTTGTTGAGGTTAAGTAATCACTCGTGCGAGGTCGGGTGGATTGCTAGTAGATTATTAGATATTATTGTTTTTTAGTTCCCGCATATCCATATTTAAGTAAGGAAGCTAATGAATGTTAAAGCGATTTAAATACCCTGCATAACTCCAGCATTAAGCTGCTATTTCACGCTGGTATTCTGTAAGAGCGTGGTCCCTCCCTGCTTCACCCATTCGTGCTACAACCATAATAGCTGCAGCGTGGCTTTAACGAGCTGCTTTTCAAGCGTTTTCGTTATGAAATTCAGTGTCTGTATGTGTGTGTGTGTGTGTGTGTGGGGGGGGGTGAGTCTATAATCAACATTGGAATAATACAAGTTGATTATAATGTAGACATAACGAACACAAAAGCAATATTCCTAAATAAATATTTTCTTTCAGAACGGACTTCGTAAAAAGTAAAACAATAAACATTATATAGCCTTCGCCGACAATTCGTCAGCAACTGGCTCATGAAACTTATTAAGTAAACAGTTCAAGTTGGAATGAGGCCCGAACAAGAAAGAAATTCTATTAATATAATAACTGTAGATAGTACCGACTAGTGAATCGACTATAGGATATCGATATACAATATTTTAATGTAATAAAAAATAATAATGTTAATAATTCCTTATTTTTCCTTTATGATCAGATTTTTTAAATCCATTGCTAGATATCAACTTTTCAGGGATACACGTGCTGACATGCACACTCTCTTGAATTAAGATTAAATCTTTAATTTTCATATTTAAAAGTGGAGTGATAAGTGACAACCAATACACATATAATTTAGTTTTTTGGACATGTAAGATTACGCAGTAAATCAGGTGAGAGCTGAATTCTGGTTGCTCGTGTATTTTAAAATTTACGACGAGCGCATAACCTCTGCTGTATAAAGGTTCTTGGCGTATATAAATACTTAAAACAAATAACCATAAATTTACCAATGCAAAGCATAGATATTCATTAATTTTGAGAAAAAAAAGTCATCCCGCCACGCCACTTGACATGCCTTTAAATAATTTGGCAAATGCGTGTGGGGAGACGTGTAACATATTTCTTTTTTGAAAGCTAAACTCGGTTCTGTGTTCATCTGTGAATGTTAGCAAATGATTTATGGAATGTACGTGATTTTGCGCATTCTTGAAAAGGTTTGTGTCTAGCAGTGAGATAAAGAAAATGAACATAATATAGTTAATAATGTAAAAACTAAAAGTAATATTACATAAAACGCACGCACGTGGTGAATCAATAAAGAAAAAAATCTAATATTAACAATTTCATTGGTGCCACCACGGCTGATATGCCCTACAGAAGCAGGTTTGGCAATAGAGGTGAAACTCAACGGAGATTAGCCATCTATGCAAAACAAATGTTAGAGCCCGAGTGTATGCCCAAACACAGTTACACTCTCTATTCTCTCCCTCAGATAGTCCAATAGAACAGCAATCCAACATGAGCGGAGAGGGATCAGGTGGCTCCAATGGCTTTTCGTGGCACGGGATTAAAGCGCCGCCAACTTTCTCAGTGAGACAGTTCTTGACCGAAAAACTAAGTAACAGATTTTGGCCCGACCTACGTCAATAAAACTAGACATCTATCAATTATATATTTACTTATATTTGATATTTTTATATTATTATTTGTTAATTTACTTATTCATAAATTAAAATTTTTTATTCAAATTGAATCATCGATACAGTTAACAAAAGGGATATCGATACAGTGACTTCACATCCCTAAGCGAACGTAAAACAGAGTCATAATATTACGCCAAGTTTACGAGGGCCGCAGCGGGAATGGTGTAAGGTGGCGAGGAAGGTTACGAGATGGGAAATGTGGGGAGGGAATATAGCGAGAATTGTTCAGACACATACCATTTTCGCAAGACTCCATTGCAGACTATCCGAACTTCCTTCAAAAAGCTTTCAACCATGTTAATTTTACTTTTTGCTTTTATCCAAATTTTGGGAAACAAGTGGCACCTGGGACCAATTATTACCGCCTTTTGAATATTTGTATGTACTGAACTATATATAGGGATCCTTTTCTGATTTATTAGTTACAGTCTTATTCACCGTGCAGTGGCGGGTAAGAATATCCACTGCCTCAAATAGTCTTGTGGGTGTCGTAAAAGGCGACAGAGGGAATGAGTTAAGGGAAACCAGGAGATGAGCAGCAGCTTTTTCGTAATTACAACTAAAAAATAAAAATACCTGTGGTTTTTTTTTTTATAGAATAGGGTGACAAACGAGCACACAGTCCACCTGATGGTAAGTGGTTGCTGCGGCCCATAGACATCTACATCTATCTTCCATTACAAATCAAAATGCAGATGCGTTATCACCCTTGGGGACTGAGATGGAATGCCTCATTTCTAGTAAAAAGGGTCTCCGGTTCTCTACACTCACCATACGAAATACAGCAGCATTAAGCTACTATTTCACGCTGGTATTCTGTGAGAGCGTGGTCCTTCCCCGGTCGAGCCGACCCATTCGTGCTACAACTATACTACTAATATAATTGCAGCATGGCTCTACTACGTATAAAAATATAAATATACGGTTGCCAACACACCAACCATAGCAATCATGGAAAATAATAATAATGAATAATGTCCTCCCGACCAAAGTGCGGTCATGGTAGCCAGTTTCAACGGAGTACAGGATTTTAGTTCCTGAGTATATACGTAAGCACAGATGCACTCTCAAGTTTTTCACTCTCATAGTCCGATCGGACGAAAATCTGACACGACCGGAAAGAGATCAGGCGCAAGACCAACAAGGCTTTGCGTGCTTTCTGAAGCACAAGGGTAAAATACTGACAGCTTCCTAATCCCGGACTGGCACTGAGAAGACTTTTACTTCTACTTCTACTTACTTTCTTGACAGTTGAACTTAATTACTGATTAAATTATTATAAGAGTATGGTAAATGGCTATATACCTATCCCGTTTACGCTAGACGTAAAATGCTACGAATGGTGACGGGCAGCGGCGTGTGTAAGGTGTGAAAAGAAGAAGAGAAGATAGGCAGGTGTGAGACGTCTGGTACTGCAATTATCAATCCGCTTACTTAGCATGATTTTAATGTACTGTTGCGCGCCATAATTAATGCCTGGTACACAGCGGTTGATTATTAGCGCCATCTAGTATCAAGTAGCAGAAATAGGAGCGTCAAGATCTTTCTTGAAAATTAACTAGCGCCATCTAGCATGGAGTAGAAGAACTAGGAGAGCTTTTTAGAAAATACCTTACTAGAACTTTCGATATTCTACTAGAACATTCTGGATGTTTTCGGTAGAAAAGGATCCTATATGAGACTGTTATTGACCGCGACCCGAGCAGTGTTGAATTGGGAATTCAAGCGAAGACTTCGGAGCGAAGTAAAGTGAACTAAACTATTAAGTGTGATTAATTATTAGTGTGTTTTAAGTTTTAGGTGGTGTTCGGTAATTAAATTGTAAATTTTGGTAATTCAATCGGTAGTTTTTATTGTGATGAACCCCAAGCTCGAAACAGTACGTAAATACCATTTATTATGTTGTAGGGTCACGCTGCAGCTATATTATGATTGTAGCACGAATAGGTCGGATCGACCGGGGAAAGACCATGCTCTCACAGAATACCATCGTAAAATAGTAACTCAATGCTGCTGGGTTTCTTATGGTCAGTGTAGAGAGCAGAACAAACTTTTTTACTGGAAACGTGGTATTCTATCTTAGTCCTCAGCAATGACAACGCATCTGCATTTTGATTCTTTTTTCTCATTTGCATTTTGAGGACAGATGTTAAAATCTATGAGTCACAGCATCCACTTACTATCAAGTGGACTGTGTGACAACAAACAAATTGTTACCATTATTCTATCTTTATTAAAACCTTATTCTAAATAAATTAAATACTCCCTGTAACAAGAGAGGCTCATGTCATTCCCTGGACGTTAACGGGTTGAGGAGGACGATGTATGAGATGGTTTTAGGGCATTGACTACTGCCTACTCTTACGACACCGTTTTCCATGGGGATTTTGAGACCGTTTCCTGAGGTTAACAACGGGTTAGTATGAACTCGCACTGATTGAAGTCTGCACGGATTAAACCAGGAGATGAGCACCAGTTACTATCTAATAACATCTATAAAATAATTGTGGTTGGAAACCCGTCCACCAAGCTTGATAACTATGGCCTATAATAATAATGATGAATGTCCTCAAGACCGAATTTCGGTCATGAGTATCAATGTATCATCATCTTAGCCGTAAACAGGCATAGCAAAGTTTACACAGATTCACCAGCGCCGGCCATCTTTTAGCCTCTTCCGTTCTCGGATAAGGACCACTTTCACGATACCGATATGTCGAGAATAAGTGTGTATTTTCTGGACTGGAAAGAAATGTTTAAAGGTATTAAAAGTAAAGAAATAGTCTACATTTGTCCTACTGCTGGCCTGAAGTTTTCCAATACTTCATTGCAGACTTCATATGCATTTGTTATTTCTTAGCCATTCAGCTCGGTAGTGCAGGAGAATATCGCATTTCATTACGGGGAAAATATCGCATTTAATTGTGATATCTTACTTCACTACCGAGCAAGTTGTATTTCTGCGCTTGAAATTATAGTTATTAGTTTAATTTCTTTATTATTTAACTACTTAATCAATAAATTTAATTTAGTAGCATTTATTTATTAATATGTTTATGGATGGCTCTGGATCGTGTTTTGTGACATTCCTCAAGGAAGGCCTATCTGCAACAGTTGACCTGTAATTGATGATAACGATAATGATGATGATGATATTTGTATCATGGTAGTCACGCAACGGTCTTCGATCTTCTTCCTTATGACGATATTTTGTAGTTTTAGTAGACTTTAATTATAATTTATAGGGCTTATTGAAGCTTATCCCTATCACTATCACAACTCAAAAGTCAATCATAGCCATTTCTTCACCTTAAATAAAGGCGAAGGTGATACTCCTGCCAAGGTCCTACAAAGACCTTCTTCTTTATTCGCATTTTAAAGACCTTTGCTGACATGGCATGAGCATGGTCCTCCCTTTGGTGGGAGGAATTACCATCAGGTGAGCCGCATGCTCGCTCTATATAAAAAACGTTACTCTTAGTAGGCAGACTTATTTCAGTGTCAGACGTCAGACGAGAGCAACCTTGAAGCTGCAGCCTCTGTCCGCTGTCTGGGTATTTACGTTTGACGCAAACGAGATGTTTATACTTCAATCTATCGAAATTCACAAGATAAATACTAGAACGCGGCATTACTTTGCGGGTTTGCGGAAATCCAGTATATCAAAGTTGGTAAAACTGATAACCTAAGATTCGCGTAATAATAAATACCTTCCTCAATTGCGTACACTATCCACGTCACCACTAATCCCAGCACAGCTACTCTCAAAACCACCTAATTCATTTTAGCGGTCAATCATAGTAGAGTCTACTTCACCTGGGATGCCTCTTTTAGAAACAAAACACGTGTTGTATTGTGGCAGTGGTGTGTTTTTCCCAGTGTAGTGGTGACGGGGATAGTGTACGCAGTTGAGGGAGGGCTCGAGGTGCTCTTCAAACTAGCTAAGGCATATAATTTTATTTTATTATGCGAATCTTGTGTAATTAATTTTTAACATGTTTTGTAATCCAATGATTCTAATATATCCCGAAGTAGCCTCTTATAACAACCACGGGTTGGAATGGGTTGTTGGATTCGTTTACCCCGCCACCACATGTTGAGGTTCTTATTATGACTGAAATTCTACTTTTAATATTGTAAAAAAATATTTTAGTTTTATATTACAGTTAATTTATAAGAAAGTAACTTTTACAAGATTTTGCGCTTCAAAAAGAATATCCAACAGGGCGGATAAGGGTCATTAGGATAATCCCGACGGTCCTAAAACTTTTCCGCACCATATTTTCTCTCATCCGTTGGAAAACTAACAGCGTTTTCTTTTAAAAAATAAAAGCTTAGGAATCACTCAGTTAATTGCGGGGAGACGTTACTCTTCACACTTTAATTTTAATGTCAGTTCTTTTACCTTACCACTTAAAACCCTTGGTCGGTTTTTTATTAATAATAGATATTATTATGTAAGTACATTTTCTTAAACAATCACCAACGTTTTTATATGTCGCAGTAAGATGGTTAAAGTCGTGATATTGTTATATCCTTAGGGATATAGCTATACACCGTAATATAGTTATATGAAGGCAGTTCCTCTTACTAGACTAATATAGTGAAATTATTATAATTGTGAACTGAATGTACAGGTGGTACGACTGGTGGTACGAGGTTCACACTGGTGTAGAAGATGTTCATGTTATTTGAGGAGTATCATCATGTGGTTACTGATCGCAGCTGTTTTGCAATTTTTGCAATTAATGTAACATAGAAAAAATGTTGAGCTGCTGAAAAACTTAGAGTCCAACTAATTTCGCGATATTTACATTGGATCTTCAGTTCCAGTTGTATTGTTGTTCACGTTATTTTTTTGACAGTAGGTTTAAGAGCCGTAGTAGCTCACGGGCTGACAGTAAGTACGCGAGTAGCCCGGGTTCAACCACCGCCGGCACCAAAGAAATTGTAAATTACGATTTCAATTGCTGGTTTACCACGTTCTCGGCGGTGAAGGAAAACATTTTAAGGAAACCTGTATATCTGGGAAATAAGAAAAAGAAATATCAAAGACATGATAAAGTTCGTCATCACGCATTTGGGCAGCGCGGCAGACCTCCCATTGCTCTAAAACCCTCTCAGAAATGAGAAGAGGCCAGCCGTGCCGCTTTTCCTCTTCACGCTTTAATTCCTCCCTGTCCTTTCCACCATCGGACGACCAGGCGGTCGGCGGGTCTTCACCACTTTGTTGTCGATATTCCATGCATTAGAACCAAATGGTTTATTTCGACGTTTTTTAATGTGTACAGCAAGGAAGTGGAATAATTTGCTAGCGTTTATCCTTCCGTCCGAATACCATCTGGGCGTCTTCAAGGCAAGAGTGAATAATTTGTTACAACAGTGAGATTTACCATCTAAGGCTGCATCACCACTTACCACCCAGTGGGATTGTGGTGAAGCACTGGCTTATAAAACTAAAAAAATACGCCAACCACCATTCTACGAAGGGGTGGTCTAAGAGGAGTTACAATGCTACGCGGGACACTATGACGTACGCGAAATTCATCTTGTTAATGATAGATAATGAAACAAAAAGCATTGGTGTAACTGTATCTGAAACGAGTCCTTACCCCAGAGTAAACTCAGCTATGTGTTCACAAAATGGCAGTGGAGATCCAAAGGTTGCTCTGTTCTACACTTATCTAGTTCATTATATTGCAGATCACTCCAGAAACATTGCTCAATAGTAAATACCACTAGGAGTGATCTAGAACCTAGAATGTTGACACAGTTTTCCAGTCATTGTTTGTGAACACAGTATAGACTCCCATCATCGAGACCACAGTCAGTCAAGACTTAAATATTATTTTAACTTATTACCTAATAAAAGGGGTTCCATTCGTCAATTAAAAAAAAAACATTTTCAAAACCTCGACCTAATAGCTCTATATTGCGTCGCGTTAGACCGCTCCGAGCTTTCAGCTAACGCGGCCGGAACTAACTTCGTTGACTTTAATATTCATTGCGTTGTGCACTCACATATTTTACTGCAATATTCTTTTAAAGATTTTGCTTGATGTTTTATGTTGCTTCTTTAATTGTATTTTGCTAGTATTGTCTGTGTTTGAAATTCAACCAATTTAACGTCCCCATAGTGTTGTGGCTAAACGTTTGGTGGGGTTTAAATCCCGTAAGTACGAAGCGAGTATTTGTATGATCTACTTAAGATTGTTCTGCGTTTTGATGTGTGTCCATAAGCAATTTATGTTTGCGAATTGCCTCCACGTTACAGTAGCACGTACCCTCGCAATTCTACCATGAAGTCTCGGGTCCACTTTCGTGTCATCGTCCTCTTTGCGAGTTACATTACTAGGCGTTCATGTCCCCACCCCGACCGTCTGCAATCCCAGAGACCTCGATTCTAGTAGGGAAAAACCATCATCAAGGAGACGGCACTAACCAGCGCAAGCAATATTATTTATATTCATAGCATTCTAGTATTTTTTTTTTCAAATAAAAATATTTAAAGAAACGGAAACCACGCTGCCCGTGTTTTCATTAAATTCTATTTTAATATTTTAAAGATGTTAAAAATTAATTAACTCATCTGCGTCTAGTCTACTTTATCAGGTAAAGTGGCCAGGTAAAGTAACTCTAAAGGATGCCTCGTGTAGAGGCGGAACACGTGTCGTATTATCGACGGTGGTGCGTCTTTCTTTGTGTAGTGGTGTTGGGAATAGTGGTGCTAGGATTAGTGGTGACGAGGATAGTCCACGCTATTGGGAGGTGCTCTTTGATAAGATATGACCAGGTAAGATTATTTTATTACGAGGATCATAGCTAATTAATTTTGAACGCCTGTAATACAATGGATGTCCGCGGAGTAACGGCTGATTCTATTAAATATTGTAATATTTTCCGTGCCGATACGGTTGCCATATGCTACACAAACTATCCTCCTGACATCCCTCGTCTACCAAATGTTCTCTGTTTCGTATGTCGCTCGCACGTCACCCCTTAAAACTTTGACATAACAAAAATGTAGTGATCTACGTACCTACCCTTAGACTCACTCGTACAGTTGATTCTACATGACCGCATATAACAACGCAATATAATTATAAAGATTTTCAAATAGTGAAGATTTTTATCACTTTGTCTTAAAAAGTGAAATAATTACTGGCTCTAAAAAATATAGGTCAAGAAAACACAGAAAAATGTACGCCGCGTTTTATTTAAGTATGTTCCCCTTTTTTAATTGATTCTTCTTTTTTGTTAAGTATCACAAAATCTTAAGGCGCTACTCCTAGCGTACGACCTTCAGCGTTCGGTCCTATAAATTCAACGCGCTCTCGCTACAATATATCGTGTAAGAAATACGCCCAAATTTTAAAATATTGTGTTTATAAAATTGAATTTTAGTCCTTTGAAAAAATTAAATTGACCAAAATGTTCAATATTACGATATAAAACCTACAGCACAAAGACATAGTCATAGACATATTGCCAATACGACATAAAACTAGAGCCTACTCCTTTTGAAAAGGCTACCAACGCACCTGCGATTCCCCTGGGGTTGGAGTTGAAGTTGCACGCAAATGATGTCGCGATGAACAACTAGTATATAAATACTAAGCTTTAAGTTAAGCCGTCCACGTATTTATTATTTTCTCACAAGGATTTCAGGAGCCAATGTAATTTGGCTTATGAACGGTCTTTGGCTTGTATCCAATCTAAAGTATTTACTGAATGTGAAAATAGGTGCTGTGGCCCATGGACATCGACATTAATACTTAATTATGAATAAAAATGCAGATGTGTTGGTAAAAGGGGTAGAACCTCTACAATCATAGTACAAAATATGATGTTTGTAGTGTGTTGCATTAAATGTTTCTCTCTTTCTTTCAAATACAGCAGCACTGGGTTGCGATTTAACGCTATTATTCTGTGAGAGCGTCGATTCGAGAGAGATTCGATTATTTGAATATTTTTACCGATTATTTGAATGTTTTTGCTGATTATTCGCATAAAAATGAATTTTAATCATCCAAACACTACGGTAAAGTACATAGTGACATATCATTGAAGCGACTTTAATTAAAAAAAAGTTGATAATGGTTATTTTTTTAATTTATTAATATTTTGCTTTAAGATAAGATAAGATGCTTTATTTGTCATTATGGTACATTACTGTTGTTACAAAAGAATTTTGATCCTAAATATTCTGCCGTTTCCGGCGTACAAATATTTTCAGATATATATTTTTTCGAATAAAGTAGAAAACTAAGACATTAATTATTATATAGTATAAAGATAATTGCCGCAATATTTATGGAAACTAAATCTATATAAAACAATCATCAATCAATTCATAATATTTTTTTTTAGTTAAAACATTTCAAAAAATTAAATTCAGCAATTCAATAAATACAATTCGAGTCAAATTTATCATTTAAGAAGTCATTTATTGAGTAATAACATTTATTTAAAAGAAATTGAAATAATTTACTTTTAAAGATTCCTATATTCATCTTTTTGAAATCAATAGAATTACCCCATATTATTAAGCCGTAACGTAGGATCGAAGAAACATATCCATGATAGGCAGAGAGTGCGGCCTCCATGTTAGCCACTCGTCTTAACCGATATAAAACAAAGACAAATTTATCAAACTTTTTACATAGGCTATCAATATGTATCTTCCAATTACAGAACTTGTCTATTGTTACACCTAAAAAGTTAGTATGGTTAACTTCTTCGATTATGTTTTTCCCATATTCAATTTTAAGTGGTTCTTGTTTACTATTATATGTCCGAAATCTTATCATCTTAGTTTTTTCGATGTTAATTTGTAAATTATTATGTCTTAACCAATCTATTATTGTTTCTAAGATTTTTTGATTAAAAGATTCTAATTTATTAGTGATAAAAAACTATACACGTATTGAAATATAGATAACTTCATAATTCTTCGGATTTACGTAAAAGGTTATTTTAAATCGTGTGCAAAGTTATTGCGGAATGATTAATGTAAAACGTCAAAAAGTATTCCTTAGATTTGGTTGACTATAATAATGATGTGACAAAGGGATCACGTACTGCAAACACATTTTATATGGTATTAAGGGGAAATATAATCTCAAATGGCTTAGCAAGATCCTTCGTTATGCCGAAAGTATTGCAGAATTAATTTTGAAATAAATATATGGTAAAGTTGAAGATTAATGTTAAGGATTATGTTAGACGAAAACAGGATTCGTAAAATTTTCTCGATAAAAAAAATCTAAATTTACCTCCAAAATAAACAATAAACCGCTGTTATTCATAAAATACTTTAAATAAGATCATGAAACTTTGCATACTAACTAAACTAACTATAAAGCAGTGCTTATGTTATTTACTTTTCTTAAATACCATTATTTTCACTATAAAAAGAAATTACCTAAACTATCGGCCTCTTGAACCGTGATTCCTGCCGTCCAGTCACATCGCTTCGGCCTTTGAAGGGGGAGGTTGTGTCGCTTACGATCAGAATATACATTACGCAACAGGACGACGTAAAATTAAAATGGGAAATAACCGTAATAAAAATAAGAAGCGACTGGCTTGGCGTTAAGGAACAGACATAAATATGATAAACCTAATGAAATAAGTGTCTAACGACCTTTCTACTTACAGTATTAGTGATTACAAACATGTCGGTACATAGCATAGGACGCGCGGGCAAGTGGGGACGAAATTAGAATTTGAGCTGACTTACTGTATCCCCTTAATAATCCCCTTAATAAGCTTGTGACGTATTGTGGCATGCGGTACGAATGGATCGGCTTAACCGGGGAAGTGTACAATACAGATGATATTCGTTCAGATAATATGTATTTTAGTAATAACTTACGTTATTGTCGCCGATAAATTTATGAGGTAAAATTAATTCACGGTGAAGAGAGTGTCCTGCCGGACCATTAAGTAGGTTTACGATTTTTGTACTCTTCAGCAAATACATGCACTACATCCGCTGTACATTTGCAGTTTCATTTCTAATGAACACGTATACTATTGGTGAAGATTTTTGAAAATGTGGAGCCGTACGGGAAGGACCACGCTTACACGGAACACCAGCGTCCTTTTAGTCGCGCGTAATTTTTTTAAGTTAATAATAAATAACTCCAGACAGAATTTTGGACAAGGCAGCATGTCTCAACACGGGCTAGTCATTTGCGCAGGACAGGATTATGGTGCCCAAATGTATGTGCAAGCACAAGTGCACTCTCTATTCCCTCACTCTCAAAGTCTGATGGGACGGTAAGCCAACACAACTAGAGAGAGACCAGGCGCAGGATTAACGGCTTTACGTGATTTTCGAGGCACGAAGTGAAACACCGGCATATTCCCAACTATGGACTGCTACTGAGAATTTCTTAACAGAATACCCAATAAGTGATTTTGGTCCGACCCAGGTTTCGACAGCGGGACCTCATGATCAGCAATCGAGTTTATGACCACTAGACCAACGAAGCATCCAGTTTCCTTAAGTTAATAAGTACGACAGAGTTCTGTTAGCGCCATAATTAATGCCTGCTACATGGCGACATTAGTTACCACTAGCGCCCTCTAATATCGAGTAGCAGTACTAGGAGATTTCCTTGCTAGAACTTTCTACACCTAGTCAGTCGGGACCAGTATGTACTCACACATTCTAGATGTTTCGATAGAAAAAGCCCTATTTAAGTCCGATCAGTATTGAATTGGCGATTCAAGCGAATACTTCGAAGCGATACAATTGCGCACTAAAGTGATCAGTAGTTCAATTGTGTTTTATTATTAGTGTTTTAAGTTGTAATTGGTGTTATGTCATTTAAATGTCAATTTTGGTAATTCAATTGGCAGTTTTTATTGTCACGAACCCCAAGCTCGTAACAGTACTTTTAAAAAATTCATAGAGCTAATTTGTTTCATATTCTACTCACATTATATAATGACAAAGTTTCTTATAATATGACAAAGTTTAATATATTCTACAAGTTGAAACTTTGAGAACGCAGGGGATTGAAGGCTCACGTACGTTTTGCGCACTAATATTGTCGTACGTGATGAACTTTCATTCCATTTGAAAGTAATTCAATATATTATGTACTCCCTGCAATATGTCAACTTTAGAATGAAACAATTTTATGCAATATAATATGTTACAAGGTGTTACTACCTATTGATTATTTTAAACTCTGACCACTCATCGGAAGAATCATCTATCCTGGATAAAATAACTTATTCAAAAGTGCACTCAAGAATTTAAGATTATTTATATGCTCGGGGTTTTTTTGCGTGATCGACTTAAAAATGAGGATATTCACAGATCCGATCAGTCTGAACCAGATAAACTAAATAGCCCAATGGATTAGTAAGCTGAGGTGGCAATAAGGTGGTAAGCTCGTAGAATTGACAACAGATGATAGAGAAAGGTTCTTGAGTAACTGCGGCCCGCTACTAGATGGAGCGATGACCAGTTAAGATTTGCAAGTCCATGGACGCAGGTGGTTAAGGACCGTGCCTTGTGGCATTTCCTTATATTCCGTATAAGATTGCACTGCAATAGCATATATAAGTGCATATATTACACGATAGAGTCACGCTGCAGCTGTATTATGGTTGTAGCACGAATGGGTCGGCTTGACCGGAGAGGGACCACGCTCTCACAAAACAACAGCGTAAAATAGTAGCTTAAAGCTGCTGTATTTCGTTAGTATAAATGTAGATATCTCTGGGCCACAGCATCCTTTTTCCAATATGTAATAGGTTTCTTTATTAATTTCTCACCTATTTTGTGACTGATATATGCGAGCACTAACACAGAATAATATTGTGCAGCAGTTGCAAACTAAGGCCTAACCCCCCCCCCCTCCATAGCGTTACTTATTCAACGGGACCCCCCCCCGCCGTTGAATAAGTAACGGTAGCGCAGTTAAACGTACGTAATTTACTAAATACATAGTAGCATACTAGTAATTTTATGCAATATAGCTATACAAAATATCACACTCACTCAATCACTGCAGTCTATAACAAGAGCACTGTTAAATATAGGCCTCCTTCATAGATTTCGTTTATAAAACTGAATTGTCAAACTTTACAGTCCACCTGATTGCACAAAGTACAGTCCTGAGCCACCTGCGTCCATAATAATATTAATAATATAGATAATAACTCTGAGGGCATAGACTTATCTATGCCCTTCAACTTAAGGACCCTTTCCGAGGCTGAAACATACCGATACCTGGGTATGTCACAGAACATCGGTATCGATGAGGCTGGTATGAAACAGTCAGTTTGCGACGTGTTTTATGCACGCTTGACCAAAGTGCTTAACAGCCTTTTGTCCGGTGTGAATAAGACACACGCATATAACGGCTGGGTCATGCCTGTCCTCATGTATACCTTTGGCATACTCAGGTGGACTCAGACTGAACTTAACGCCCTGGATAGAAAAGTCCGCACTACCATGACGTCCCACAGGATGCATCATCCGAGATCGTCGGTAATGAGGCTGTACTTGCCGCGAAAGCATGGTGGGCGTGGCTTCTTGAGCGCGCTCACCATGCATAATCGCGAAGTGTGCAGCCTCCGTAATTACTTCCTGGCGAGATCGGATGATTCATTCTATAAGGACGTCATTTCTTGTGATAAAGGACTTACCCCTCTATCCTTAGCCAACGAGCAATGGCAAGACCCGGCAGTGCAGACAATTTCCGACCGGGAGACCGTGTGGAAGGAGAAGGAGCTCCACGGGAGGTTCTACAAGGCTCTACATGAGCCTTTCGTAGACACAGTAGCCTCCCTCCACTGGCTACGCTTTGGTGATCTCTTCGGGGAAACCGAGGGTTTTGTCTGTGCAATACAGGATCAGGTTATTAAGACCAACAACTATCGGAGATACATCCTAAAGGATGGCACCGTGGACATCTGTCGAGCTTGTCGCCATCCCGGTGAGTCACTTAGGCATGTCATCTCCGGTTGTTCGGCGCTTTCTAACTCTGAGTACTTGCACAGGCACAACCTAGTAGCCAGAATTCTTCACCAGGAGCTCGCTCTGAAATACGGTCTCGTGGATCGGAAATTGCCGTATTACAAGTACTTGCCGGAAGCCGTGCTCGAAAATGATCGCGCCAGGCTCTATTGGGACCGAGCCATCATCACAGACAGGACTATTCTTGCGAATAAGCCTGATATTGTGCTGATGGACCGGGCACAGTCAAGGATATTTTTGGTCGACATTACCATTCCGTATGACGAGAACCTCGTGAAAGCCGAAACAGACAAGCAAACAAAATATCTGGACCTGGCTCACGAGGTGACCGACATGTGGGGTGGTCTGCCGACTGAAATTATTCCTGTAGTCGTCTCTGCAAACGGGCTAATCCCAGTCAGCCTCTCGGGTCATCTGAGGCGACTGGGACTACGTGGCGGACCGCTCCGGGCTCAAATGCAGAAGGCGGTGCTCATCGATACCGCCCGCATCGTCCGCCGGTTTTTTTCCCTTTCCCCCTAACCCTCGGCCGTTTGGTCTCCCCTGCCGAGGGCCTCCATCTGGTTGGGCTTTTATTTATTTATGTATTTTTATATTTATTTTATGTTATTGATATTTATGTATATTTATCTTTTCATTTTCATTTATAATTATATATTTATAGAACCCAACCAGATGAGAAAACTATATAGATAATAATATTATTTATTATGATTTGCTGAGTGATCTTAAGCTTCCTACGAAGAAAGCTATGCTCGAGGTTTCTCAGCATAATAGACTCAAAAGTGAGGATATCCGTAGTGGAACCAGTGTTGGCCACACTATAAAATATGCCACTCTGTGATACCTACGAGGGAGTCCTATGTGTACCGGCGGACTTTTCATAGACTGTATTGAATAATGGAATATTATTTTAAATTCAATAAGTTTGCAGCTGTAAGTGCGGGCGGACATGAGTTGTATACAAACGGGTTGTCAAAGTAACATATATATATATATATATATATATATATATATATATATATATATATATATATATATATATATATATATATACATATATATATGGGTGTGTGCGTGAGGACTTAATGAGGCTTGATATTTATTTGAATTCAATAGCCAAACCAAACAAGACACATTGTTCTGTTGGACCAAACAATATTAATATTAATATCAAAACAAAGTAACCATCAAAAAAACTATCAAACATGTGCAAAGTAGCCCCATGTTATATTAATGAAATAAAACACTGTAATTTTTAAATAATTATTTTACTTACCCACTACATAAATGCATTTCTTTAATGGGTATTGGCAGGTGGGTTGACGATCGCACTAGAAGTGGTCTGGAGCTATGCTGCAGATATCTTATGGTTGTACTACATATATGTACGACTTTACCGGGGAAGGACCGCGCTCTTACAGAATATCAGCATATAATAGCAGTTAGCATCCACTTATGGATGAACTGTGTGCTCGTTTGTCATCCTTTTCTATAAAAATGCGCCTCAACTGTTGTAGTAAGGATTCGCACTATTCACCAGTCGTTAAATAACCAATGTTATGCATTTTACTAGATTTATAGAGTCACACTGTATATTGATTTTATTTATGTCACCAAGAGAATATTTTACCTTATTTTTTGGAAATAAATAAACAAAAGTGTTGAAGTAAATAAGTTACAAAATTCTGTCAATTTTATTTATTTATTTATACTTCACAGTAAACAGGGATAGACTTATAAGAGGCGATGCAGCAAAAATCAAAATAGAAAAGGAATAATTTTCCTTCAATCATTATCTTATTATATTGTTACATTCGTATCATATTGTGAGAGCAATTTTGAGTCATTTATCCGGAATAGTGTGAGGACACTGACTTATATTGTCGAAATAGTTCTCCATAGAGCTTTTGCTTTAAACACATGTTAATTGTCTTAATAAAACAACGATACGATACTTATTTTACTTACCAAAACTTTACTTCTTTTCCATCTTCAGTCAAGAATTGTAATCTTTACTCTCAACTCGGTGTTTGTTACAATGATTCCAAACAATCATTAGTCACGTTATCATCAATCATGTCTATGACAGACAGACAGGCAGTCTCCGTTTTGATCATTTTGACACGTTACGCAACGCCGGAATAAGCTAGTACTCAAATACTTTGTATCAAATTTCAGACGGCTTAAAAGGTCGTTTAATAAACGATGTATAAGTATACATTCCGTAAGGGGCGCTGGTGGGCGGCTCGGGGCGCTCCATCGATCGGGCGGGCCGCCCTTGTCGCCTGCACTAACCTACATCCGGTGTTACGTAACGGGACGCGGAGGTGCAGAGGTCAACTCCCTTTCTCAATGAATCAATTTGTTTTATGTGGGTGTACAAAGGTTACTTTATTATTTGTGTACTTAATAATGTTACGAGCTTGAAGTTCGTGACAATAAAAATTGCCGATAAAATTACCTAAATTAACACTTTAATTTACTTTATACAAATTAAAGTTAAAAAACACTAATAATTAAACACACTAATTCACTTAATTTCGCTCCGAAGCTTCGCTTGTGTCGCCGAGTTAAACTCTGTCCCGATCGCATATTGCAGCGCCTATTTATTTAAATTAGCAAAGAAACATCCCGAATCTTCAGGTAAATGCGCGCAAAGGGACGAGTTTGCGAGTATAGATTTTCTAGAAACTTAGTTCTTCGGGTGGCGCTGTGGGTCGAAAGATCTGTGATGTCATTCTTTACACGCTCTACTCGCTCTCGTTCCTGACACTAGATGGCGCTAGTATATCGTCGATTGGAGCGCGTAACACTGCCCCCTCCTAAGACATGCTCGTCCCGAGCATTATCGGTCCCATGATAACGCGCCAAGCGATCCACATGGACGATCTTAGGAATCCCTCTTACGCCTTTCTGTAACGGTTCCGCAATGTCAAGGGCTGTCCTATCCAGTGGTGCACCAATATTGTACAATTTCGGTGCTCCTCTACTACGTGTCTGAGGTCCCCGCACAGCCGCACAACTTGTACATGTACGACACCAATCCACGATATCGTCACGATAATGGACCCAGTAAAACTGTTCTCGGACCTTCAGCAGAGTTCGTTTAACTCCCAGGTGGACTCTTGAACGACCATTATGGCACAGCTGTAGAACATTCGGCACTTTAGCTTTAGGGACAACCATTTGCAAACGACAGCTGTCTCCTCGACCATTGTCCCATTTACGGCACAGGACTCCATCCTGAAGCAGCAAGCTGTCCCATTGGGCCCAATAGCTTTTCGTGGTTGAACTCATCGCTGAGACGTCCCTCCACTTAGGCTTGGTAGCACGGGCCTTCATCCATCCCAGAATCGGCTTGATGTCTGGATCTTCCTGCTGTGCACGTCGTAGGCTATGCTTCCACCCGTTACTGAGGTGGTCTGTCCTGAGCATCCTCACGGATACCATTTCCTTACCTTGCCTACTACAATGGTTGCCATCTTCAGGACAAGGTCTTCTTGACAATGCATCTGCGTTGCCATGAGATTTCTCGCTGCGATGTTCGATCTCAAAGTCGTATTCCTGCTGCTGCTGGGCGGTGCTGTTAGCCGCACTTCCTTTCTGAGACCGTTCACCTTCCCTTCCTAGGGTGTGCTTAGGGCAGCTGGACCGAAGATGGCCCCTTTCCCCACAGCCATAGCACCTAGGGCTGTATCCTTTATTGTGGTCGCGAACCGTAACTGCTGCAACCTCCCTAGCGTGAGGTGAACGATGATCCTGTCGCCGCCAGGCAGTGCCGTTAGCTGCACTACCCTCCTGATATCGTTCACTTTCCCTTTCTGCGGTTCGCTTAGGGCAGCTGGATCGAAGGTGGCCCTTTTCCCCACAGCCATAGCACCTAGGGCTGTATCCTTTGTTGCGGTCGCGAACTGTAGCTGCTGCAACCTCCCTGACGCGATGGGAACGATGATCCTGCCGCACGGTTTCTACCTGCAGTGCATGGGCCAAGGCGTCCTTAAGCGTCTCGTGGTGCCCGAGCCTCACAGCAGCTCTGACATCCAGGTCGCGGATGCCGTCGATGAATGTTTGCACCAGGTTCCCTCCAATGAGCGCAGGTACAGACTGGTATGCTTTACGAACCATCTTCTCCACCTCAAGGGCCCACTACTGCAGGTTTTCGTTGCTACGTTGCACGCGATCTTTAAGCTGCGCGCGAAAGACGTGTTCCAGGTGAGCGTCACCATATCTCGCCTCCAAGGCCTCAAGAAGCTACTCATAGGTCACTTTCTTACCGAGAGCTTCCAACACAGTTAAGGCTTGGTCGCGCAGGCCTAGGGTGAGTGCAGTCATGGCTTGGCTTTTATTCCAGCCGTTCGCCTCCATGACGGCCTCGAACTGGATTTTGTAGGCCGACCAGGAAGAGGTCCCATCGAACGGCGGCACTTTGAATCCACGTAGCGAAGGTGCTGCAGCTACTACGGGAGCTGTAGTTCCATCCCCAAGTTTGAGGTCGTTTAGCGTTTTCTTCACGTCAGCCATCACGTTGTCAACCCGATTGTTCACATGGTTGATTCGGGTTTCATGTTCTTCGATTCGGGTTTCAGCTTCCGACAGGCGGTTGTCGTGTTGAGCAACCCTATCCTTCACCTGCCTTATCTCTTTCCCAAAGGTAGCGTGAAGGTCCTTCATGAGGAGCATCTGCTCTTCCGACCGACGAGCCTGTTCCGCCAGCTGACGGGCCTGTTCCTCCTGCCGGCGGGCCTGTTCCTCTTGTCCGTTCTGCAGCTGCTCTTTCAACTGACGGGCCTGCTCCTCCTGTCGGCGAGCCTGCTCCTGCAGCATCACCATCAGAGCACCTAAGTCAGGTGCCACAGACGTAGAAGCTGCTGACGGACCGGCTTCCGTGGCCGGCGGCTGGCCCTCAGACATCTGCGGCGTTGCACCACCAAATCTCCTCTGGTCCGTCTCCTGCTGGCGTTGACTTCGGGTACGGACACCCTCCGTTTCCTCCTTAGGTAAAATCGGCATTATTTTATCCCACTTCTGACACCAATTGTTACGAGCTTGAGGTTCGTGACAATAAAAATTGCCGATAAAATTACCTAAATTAACACTTTAATTTACTTTATACAAATTAAAGTTAAAAAACACTAATAATTAAACACACTAATTCACTTAATTTCGCTCCGAAGCTTCGCTTGTGTCGCCGAGTTAAACTCTGTCCCGATCGCATATTGCAGCGCCTATTTATTTAAATTAGCAAAGAAACATCCCGAATCTTCAGGTAAATGCGCGCAAAGGGACGAGTTTGCGAGTATAGATTTTCTAGAAACTTAGTTCTTCGGGTGGCGCTGTGGGTCGAAAGATCTGTGATGTCATTCTTTACACGCTCTACTCGCTCTCGTTCCTGACACTAGATGGCGCTAGTATATCGTCGATTGGAGCGCGTAACAATAATGATTAATAATTGGGGTGCCATGTCGTGACGAGGTAATTTCTTTTACGTGATAGGGCCACATTGCAGCTGTATTATCGCTGTACCATGAATCGATCAGCTCGACAGAGATAGGACAACGCTCTCACAGAATACCAGCGCACAATAACTTAATGATCTAATCTGTCATACAGATTACCTATATACCTAGTACGGACACCAGTCTCTCACAAATTAATTGTAGCATTTTAATATTAAGTTGTACGTTTATATTTATTACTAAATTTGTGAGATGAAAGAATAAACTTATTATTATTATTAGTAAAAAAATGATTCTGTGATTCGTATAATAAGTGTAGAGAAACGAAGACACTTTTTATTGGAAACTGGTTACTCCATATTAGTTCTCAGGGGCGATAACACATCATTTCTAATAAAAATGGTATCCGGTTTGCTACACTCACCTTATGAAACAGCAGCATTTAGCTGCTATGCCACTCTGATTTTCTATTAGAGCGTGATAGAGGTGGACCCTGGTCAGAAGTTCAGTAGTTTACCTATTCGTGCTACATCCTTAATATAGCTGCAGCGCTTACATATTATACTTTAACAATTTGGAAGTTGAACTGCATGCTTTTTGTACGCGTCGGCGTATCAAGTCATATTTGCGTCTTATCGGATGAGTTGCGATTGATAGTTACTTCAATGAATATGTAAAATAAATAATGAAGGAACGAAAGTACACACAAGACGAAAGTAATGGTTTTTGAAAGAGACGAAAGTTAAACTCTATGTCAAACAGGAAAAGAAACGCAATTAGTTGAGCAGGTGAGTTTGAGCATTTAATATGTGTGTTTAGAAGGAATGATAGATATAATATAGAGTGGCGAGTGAACGCGGGACACAGAGTAAATGGGGCTCTTCACTTTATTGTGAAAAGTTCTAACAGTGGTAGAGCCACGCGGCAGCTTTGCTGTTGCACGTATGGGCCGGCTCAAACCGGGGTGGTACCACGACCTCACAGAATACCGGCGTGAAGTGGAAGCTCTGAAAAGTGGAAGCTCTGGAAGTCTGGTGAGTGCAATTGGCCGGAGGCCCAAATCCCCCCCCCCCATCAACATGGTAGCGGAATTAAATAATGATAGACTACCCCAGGAGGGTACCAGCACCGCTGGAGAATCCCTCGCTGAGCATCCACGACCATGTTTCTCCACTTCTGAGCGTGGGTGCTCAGGCTGCACCGCGTATTCTGGGGGGGGGGGGGGCAAAATTCCGCTCAAGACTACAACTGCTCGGGGCAAACGGAGCAACAAAACCAAGGCGACCCCTGCCACGCTGTCCGTGAATTTCTGCAATATCAGGGGACTTCACTCTAACCTAAATGCCGTCCACTACCATCTCGAGACGGCGAGGCCGGCTCTGCTCTTTCTGACCGAGACGCAGGTGTCCTCTCCGGCTGATGTCTCGTATCTCTCCTACCCGGGGTATAAACTGGAACACTCCTTTGTGCCTCGGGCTGGAGTTTGCGTTTACGTCAGAGAGGACATCTGTTCTCGACGCCTCGGCAGACTTGAAGGTTCGGACCTGTCCATCCTTTGGCTACGCGTAGACAGCGACGACCATCCACGCGTCTACGGGTGCCTCTATAGGTCCCATAGCGGTAATGCCGAAACAGACCGACTCTTCGACCACGTCCAAATGGCTGCAGATTCGTTGCTACAGCAGATCCCCTCCGCAGAGATCGTGATCCTCGGCGACTTTAACGCCCATCACGCCGAATGGCTTGGTTCACGTTTAACCGATGCGGGGAGATCTGTTCATGATTTTGCCTTGGCATATGGTCTGACACAACTGGTTACTTCGCCTACGCGGATTCCAGATGTGGAGGATCATGCACCTTCCCTGTTGGACCTTCTGCTGACCTCTCACCCGGACGGATATCAGATTTCCGTCGACGCCCCTTTAGGCTCCTCGGACCATTGTCTGGTCCGGAGTGTTGTGCCACTCACGTTGAAATCGCGGTTGCATTCCGCAGGCTGCCGCCGTGTTTGGCACTATAGGTCAGCCGATTGGGATGGGATGCGGTCTTTCTTTGCATTCTACCCTTGGGGGCGGGTTTGCTTCTCGCCGGATGATCCCAACGTTGTTGCGGATTCTGTTACTGATGTGGTACTTCAGGGTATGGAACTTTTTATTCCTTCCTCTGTGGTGCCCATTGGAGGCAAATCTCAGCCATGGTTTGGTCTCTCCTGTAAAATAGCATCATGCTATAAGCAGGAGTGCTACCAAGCCTGGGTTGATGCATCAGCGTCCCGGGATGTAAACACCAGCGCTCTAAAAAAGAAGTATAATTCCGCCTCTAGGTCCTTCAAAAGAGTCATTGCCAAGGCAAAGTCAGAGCACATAGGCAGAATTGGCGAGAAACTAGTTCGCCTTCCTTCTGGAACCCGTGAATTCTGGTCTCTCGCCAAGGCTGTCCAGGGGAATTTCTGTCAGCCATGTCTTCCATCTCTGCACAGGGAGGACGACTCACTGGCCCGTACTGCAAAGGAGAAAGCCGATCTTCTAGGCTCCTTCTTTGCGTCTAACTCGACTCTCGATGACGGGGGGAGTACGCCGCCGACCATCCCGCGGTGTGAGTGCTCCATGCCGGAAGTGCAGTTCACACAACGCTCGGTTCGCAAAGCACTCCTCTCCCTGGACATCCACAAGTCGAGTGGGCCTGACGGAATCCCCCCAATTGTACTGAGGACGTGTGCTCCAGAGTTGGCACCGGTTTTAACGCATCTTTTCCGGTACTCCTACTCCCTAGGCGTAGTCCCAAAATCATGGAAGACGGCTTTCGTCCACCCGATCCCTAAAAAAGGCGACCGCTCAGACCCGTCCAACTACCGGCCAATCGCCATCACCTCCTTGTTCTCCAAAACAATGGAGTCCATTGTAAACTGCCAGCTCATGAGGTACCTTGAGGATCACCAGCTGATTAGTGACCGCCAATACGGTTTTCGCCGTGGTCGGTCAGCTGGTGATCTTCTGGTCTACCTTACTCACAGATGGGCGGAGGCAGTAGAGTTCAAGGGGGAGGCATTGGCCGTTAGTTTGGACATTGCGAAGGCCTTCGATCGGGTTTGGCACAAAGCGCTTCTTTCGAAGCTCCCTTCCTATGGGCTTCCCGAGAAATTGTGCGATTGGATCACCAGCTTTCTTGCAGATCGGAGCATCAAGGTCGTTGTAGACGGTGCAAGCTCCGATTGCAAGCCTATTAATGCTGGTGTTCCACAGGGCTGCGTGCTATCGCCAACGCTGTTTCTTCTGCATATCAATGATATGTTGCATACCCGTAACATTCATTGCTATGCGGATGGTGATGCTCTTTACACCGGTCGAGCCAATATTTCTTGGGAAAACGTCTCCGAGTGCCGGGACAAACTTGTGTCTGAAGTCGAGTCTTTGCTGAACAAAGTCTCGGATTGGGGACGACTAAATCTAGTCCAGTTTAACCCCCAGAAGACAAAAGTTTGCGCGTTAACCGCTAAAAAGAATCCCTTTGTCGTATCCTCTCAGTTTCAAGGCACTCCCCTTGTTGCCTCAGCCAGTATCGGAATCCTCGGCGTCGACATATTGAGTGGCGTGCAGTTTCGTGGTCACTTGGAAGGGAAGGCCAAATTGGCCTCCAAAAAGCTTGGCGTGCTCAGCAGAGCGGGACAGTATTTCATGCCGGCACACCGCCTGCAACTTTACAAGGCGCAGGTTCGGCCGCACATGGAATACTGTTCCCATCTCTGGGCTGGGGCTCCCCAGTACCAGCTCCTTCCACTTGACCGCATCCAGCGCAGAGCGGCTCGAATTGTTGACGACCGAGTGCTTTCCGATCGGCTCGATTCACTGGCGCTGCGAAGAGATGTTGCATCTCTTTGCGTATTTTATCGCATCTATCACGGGGAGTGCTCTGAGGAATTGTTCGGATTAATCCCAGCCGCCAAATTTCGTGAACGCACTACACGGCAAACGTCTCGATACCATCCACACCATCTGGATGCTTGGCGGTCCACCACTGTACGTTTCACAAGGAGTTTTCTTCCACGTACAACCTCTCTGTGGAATAGTTTACCACCGGCGATTTTTCCGGACCGATACGACCTGGGGACCTTCAAGAAAAGAGCTTACTCCTTTCTAAAGGGCCGGCAACGCACCCGCAATTCTCCTGGTGTTGCGGTTGATCATGGGGGGCGGTAGTCACTTAACATCAGTTTAGCCGCATGCTCGTTTGCCTCCTCTTCTATAAAAAAAAAAGTTAGAATGTGTCAATAAAGGCACGTATTCAAAATGCGTTGCATTGTGTTGTGTTGCGTTGCGTTGCGTTTTCAAAATGTGTTGTTACCTATCTTAATGTGTGGTAGTGAAAATTGGGTGTAGTAGAAGAAGCATTATGCGGCAGGCTTAGAAAGTTTCGTGATAATAGGAAAGTGTGGCTTGAAGGTGTTAAGAAAGGGGCACTTCGGTTTTCGATAAAGCAAATTTATGATGTAGAAGTGAGTGGAAGAGTCGGCAAAGGACGCCCCATATGGAAGTTCACGTAAGAATATTGATGTGAAAGAAGCGAGAGAGGAGTGTCAGGATGTAGTCTCTGCCTAACCATCGGAGTAGCATACCCTGAGAGCAATTACAGTTCGACCATAGCGTAATATGTTCCCGTCACAATTACACAGTAATGTAACACGAGGGACGTAATTACTTACATGATGACACCAAAGTATGTAAACCAGCAGCAACACTACCCATCTCACTATAACCTGAACCAGCTTCTCAGCAACACGTTCTTTCTTGCCTGCACTAGAAGAATTATTACAACGGACAGAATCACTATACTGTCAATATACGAGTCTTAGCGCTCGTCGAATGACGCATACTGCACAAGCGAGTAGGGGTTTCTCGATCTACCTCGATCCATTCGGTATTTTACAGACGCGCCGACAAGCTTTTATATAATAATAATTAACAATAATCTCCCAACGCCGAAATTCTCTCAGGTTTCAGCGGTCTCAACGGAGACTACAGCCATCCGCACAGGACGGAATTATAGTGCTCGAGTGTATGCGTAAGTCTACTCTCTATCCCCTTTCTTTCATAGCCCGACGGGTCGGTAATTCAACACAACGGGAGAGAGATCAGCCGCAGGAACTTCCCGACTCCGGGCTACTACTGAGAATTTCTTAACAAAAAACCCAATAACTAATTTTTTGGTTCATCCCAAGTAGTGTTGCCCAAATGCAAAAACAAGACGAGACTTAGCCAGTCTTGGTCTTGGGCTTGCGCCAATACACCTGGTCTTGTTATTGGTCTTGGTATTGCGCTCTCAGTCTTGTTCTTGGTCTTGGTCTTGCAGCAAGAGTCTCGCAAGTCTCGCAATTACCTATTAGCCTATTGTTATTTATTAAACGTTACTTTAGATCTTAGAACAACTTAACAGAGTAGGCACATTTTGAGCTTGAATTAACATAGCCATAGAAAGACCAACCAAATTAATAAATGTCTAAACATTTAATGAGAAATTTGAAAAATCAACTAATACCGGGTGGCGTTTGAACCCACGACCTAAGCGATCCGTGCCGATGCTCTAACCAACTGAGCTGTCTACCAAGTCTCACGGCCACGGGAGTTAGTCTGTTTCTTAATAAACGTTTACATTTAATATAACATATAAAAAACAAATTAATGACATTAACTTGACTGTATTTTAAAGAACATTATCTGTCTAGAAAGAGATTGATAGACCCTTATATGAAATGGAATAAAAGAGTTATACAATTTACAATGTGTTTAAATAAATAAATAAAATACAATACAAATTAAATTACATAACAGTACACAACAGCTTTGACATTACTGTTACTTTATATTAATTCTTTTGACCAAGAATTAATACAAAGTAACCATCTGGCTGACTCATCACTTAACCTATTTCTATGTTTTCTAATTACTAATGCTTAATGCTTTAGAAAATAATCTCTCAGCAGGTACTGAAGTTGCAGGTATTGAAAGAAAATCATTCAATTCGGTGACAGAAGTGCACAATATGTTAATGCCAGTTCTCACTTTTAAACCAAATCCAATCATATCATGTGTGGAATTCCATCTCGTTGGACAGTCGAGTATGGGGTTCAGATTTGATGGCACGCCAGCTGCTTCACAAGCAGACTGAAACTTCTTCTTCAATATCTCACTTTTTTTATTTTACTGGAAATACTGCGAAATTTTGTTATAGCCATACGTAAGTCAGCAATATTTTATTTATTATTCATACTGCTGTTCTTGTTCGTTATTGTCAGTTTCACGTGTAATGCTAAGGTCTTTAATAAATCTTGTACAACAAGGTTCAAAATGTGAGCAAAGCACCGGAAATGTTGATTGCCTGAATCAAAGTGTGGCAGCTGTTTGTCCAATTCATACATAAATTTGGTATTTGCAGTTCCGTTGTCGACCGTGATACCAATTATGTCATATTCAATAAACATTCGTGGAAAATCGTTGCAATATCTTCCCCAGTATGTCGACCGCGTGATGGTGTAAAATCAAGGACTACGGATCGATACTTCCATTCGTTGTCTATATAATGAATAGTGACCTCGTAGTAACTCCTACAAGCAATTGACGTCCATCCATCAATGGTAAATGACATTTTAAATGAAAATTGTTGTAGTCGTTTCTTAAGATTCAATTGAAGCTCTTCAAACCATTCATTGACCTTCCTTCTAAGTGTAGACCTTTTAGGAAACACCATATTTGGGTAAATTGATCGAAAACATACTTGTTTAGCTTCGTCGTAGTAGATTAATAAAGTAGATGCGTTGCCAGATAGGTATAGTGTGCCTACGTAAAAATGAAATGTAAATATGTAAATAAAATTTTGTATATTATGTTCTTCTTGTGATTGAATTAATCTACGTTAATAAATTAAATTTGCCTTCACTCGTTTGAAATTCAAAATTCAAATATGTTTTATTCAAGTAGGCAAGTCTTGGTCTTGCAAATATGCAAGAACAAGACCAAGACTTCAAGACCAAGACCGATTATGGGCAACACTAATCCCAAGATTCGAACCCGGGATCTCATAATCATCAATCAAGCTTTCGACCAGTAGAGCAATGGGTCATTTTTTACGTAATAACAAATTTTATTCGTCGTAGCATCATGAAATAGACTTAAGGAATGTATGAATAATACATTAATGTATTCACCCCACGTCGCATACCAGCCGTCTGCATGTTATATGTAATATTTAGGCGTTGCTTTTTCTTTTTTATAGAATAATGGTGACCAACGAGTACACAGTCAACCTGATGATGAGCCTGGTGGTTCCATTAAAACATAATTCCAGCCACCAAACAATTAATCAGTTTTTACAATACGTCAGGTGCGCTCCCTCTGTAACGTGCAGGAGTATATAAGCTTAATTATGAATCTTATATAGGATAAACAAAAAAAATCAATAAGCGCGCGTGTAAAAAAAACCCATGACTGAGTGAAGAATCGACGCTCCGTAAAGTCTACAGTCTGTAAACAATTACAAGATCATCCCCGCCATTGAATCGGATTTGACAGTCCACAAATTCCCTAAAAAACACCATTTCCTTCCAAGGATGATTCGCGAGGCTATTGAAAAAAATCATCCTAATTGCAATAGAGAAGATGGTTGTGGGTGCTACCATCTGCTGCGGATCCTGAATTAAATCCCAACCCAAGCATACCATTGCAAGACTTCATAATACTATAAGTTTTTTCTGCGTAGATCGGACCAAAACTTAATAATCTTGTACTGAAGGTAGCCGTGGTTCACTGTGACATTGGGACGCAGTAGCAAAATTATTAATTTCCATATTCTTACTACATTGATTCCCTTTTTCTCTTTCCTCTTTCTTGTAGGATAAAAATATTTTCAAATAAAGATAATTAAATAAAAAATAAGTTAATACACGTCTCAGATGAAGTATTACTTCATCTGAGATACACGTACTAAAATCCGTAAAAACTAGTTACATTTAAACTTCTATATATACAACTAGACAGGAAATTCGAAAAAAAAACTGTGTCACGCCGTAAATTTAATGTGGGTAGATGGCACGATAAATATGTTAGTCAGTTGTATTTTCATTCACAACAGTTAATGTTCAGTTACAATCAGTGTTAAATTGTCTAAAACAACGTTCGCGGCTTACGAAACAAATAACTAGCCTTCTTGCCTGCTCGCAGTCCACTAAAGGAGTTACGATGAATCGACCGTAACTCAGTGCGACTGCACAGCCCGTCTTTTTTTTATAGAATATGGGTGACAAACGAGCACACTCCACCTGATGGCAAGTGGATGCTGTGGCCCATAGACATCTACATTTATCTTAAATTATGAATCAAAATGCAGATGCGTTGTCAATCCCTAAGGACTTAGATGGAATGCCTCGTTTACAGTAAAAAGGCTCTCCGGTTCTCAACACTCACCATACGAAACGCAGGATTATTATGCTGCTATTTTACGCTGGTATTCTGCGAGAGCGTGGAGCTTCCCCGGTCGAGCCGATCCATTCGTACTGCAACCACAATATAGCTGCAGCGTACGGTATTATCTAGTAGTATACATAAAAGTGTTTGGTTATTTCCAATAGGTAAAAAATTACTAACTAGTAAACTTAAATTGCTACCCACATACAAAAGTACTAACTAATAAGCTTAAATTGCTGCCCACATACAAAAGTACTAACTAATAAGCTTAAATTGCTGCCCACATACAAAAGTACTAACTAATAAGCTTAAATTGCTGCCCACATACAAAAGTACTAACTAATAAGCTTAAATTGCTGCCCACATACAAAAGTACTAACTAATAAGCTTAAATTGCTGCCCACATACAAAAGTACTAACTAATAAGCTTAAATTGCTGCCCACATACAAAAGTACCAACTAGTTAACTTAAATTGCTGCCCATACAAAAGTACTAACCAGTAAACTTAAATTGCTGCCTCATACAAAAGAAGCTGTTTCACGTCACGAGATTTAATTTGTAGTAAAAAACTTTTAATTGATTAATAATAAATTCCCTTAGACCATTGTTACACTAAAGAGGTAATAGGTCTTACGCTGTCTACGAATGACAACAAATAAGTTATGTTTTACTCATTTATTTCTGTATTTGTTCATAGGATTTTATTGAAAATATGCATAACGTAAGGACTGATGTGTGTTTTCTTATAGATGACACAGCATTACAAATTACTATAAAATTAAGACAAAGCAAGGTTACAGATATTGTAAACTTAGTTTAATTATTTGCGAATCAATGATGTATTGCATTATAAAGACTGTGGCGGTGCTATCGTCGCGCCACAAGCGAAACGCACCGAAGCATAAATTGCGCTACCAAAGTTCCGAAGTTATAGAACAGCTCCGAAGTAACACATGAGCATGAGATCTATGAATAACTTCATCAGAAAACAGACAACACACGATAACACATGAAGCATTGGCTGCTACCCGGGCTGAACACCTTGCCCGGCGGGAGATCTCCCCTTTTCCTTCCACTCGGCCAAAGTGGGTCAGGTCTGAGTCCACACCACAGCGCCGTCACCACTCAACTACACAATTTGCCTTAGAAAGCATGTAAAGCCGTTGTCACAGAGAGACACTCGACAGATATGCACATGTAGTGTATGTTCTTGCAATTCACGAAGTCGAGCTGGCTTTACTTGTGTAAACACGTATCTGTAAACGTATCAAAGTGTGCGTGAGACCAAAAGTTGTTATGGTTAGCTACAGCATGCTCGCAATTGATCGCTCCATCACACACCTACACTATCGCAATGTATGTATGTACACGTTAAACCACGAGTAAAGCTCGCTCGACTTCGTGAATTGCGATTATAATATCGGGAAGTCATCCCTCAACTTGTTCAGCTTGTATATAACATCGCTCTGATCGATATCGCTCGAGGACCCGCCGCATAACCTACATTTAAAGTATGCTTAAACTGTAGTAGATACTTTAATTCAGCCGTTTTAACCTAGTAGCGAACGCGTCTTTTAGGATTCTAGAAGCTTTTTGATGGAAATTGTGACAAACAAGCACATAGTCCACCTAACGGTGAGTCTTGGCTCATAGACATCTTCAACATCCTTGGTTAGGAATCAAAATGCAGATGCTTGCTCACCCGTGAGGACGAAGATGGAATGCCTCGTTGCCAGTCAAAATGGGTCTTCGGTTCTCTACAGTTATCATATAAAACACAGCATCATTAAACGTTAAACCATTAAGCTGATCACGCTGGTCGTGACACACTGGCCGTGAAATAGCAGTTTAATGCAAGAGCTATACTGCAGCTATAGCACAAAGAGCAGTTGTAGCACGAATAGGTCGGCTCGACCAGAGTATATATATAGTGAATGTGAAGCCTTTATACTGGATACGAAGCTTTCCATCCATGCAAGTTTGGCACATTTATAATATTGAAAAGAAAATTACTAATAAAAGTGAACTTTTCAAATTCAATCAATTTTTTCCTTAAAACAAATTGACTTGTGTAAAAGCCTTTTAAGACCTAGAAAACAATTTCTGGATCACATACGAATACCCTAATAATCTATCGTTTACATTGATACTAATGCCACCATTAGGAGCCCAAAAGCACCGTCGAACGATCGCTACAAATTGAAAAGCACACACGCTTGTTAGCGGGTTATAGACAAGAATATAATCGTTTTAATGTAATATAATATTCATATTTAATAAACACACAATTATTCACTATCGAAGACAATCTGGCTACTCTGTTTAGTTTCACTTTACTCACAATTTTCATTTTTTACTTAATTTTTTTTTCATATTTCAGTTATCTTTGTATTTTTTTTGTTATTTTATATAGCCAAGTGGTTACCTATAATAAGGATAAAGTTTGATTGCCCTGTTTCGTTCTAAGATTGTTTCTATTACAATTAGTTAAGCTTATATTTGGTTGGTGCCTAAATAAATAAATTAATAATTTTATTGAATGAATGAATGAATATAGATTACAAGCAATTCATTCAAGTTTTACCACCGGTTCGCAAGGAACAAGCCATGAAAACCAGCGGGACAAACATTAACCTACAGTATAATATTTTATACAATTAAGTATGGAGTATGTTATGTAAGGTAAAGCAATTTCACCAGCCCCTGCGCCTCCCGCCTCATCCTGTTGGTTCCCCAGTCGGGGAGCCGCGAGAGAGGGCGGAGCGCCGTGTCCCGACATTGACCCGCATTGCTGCACAGGTGCGTCATTCATGCCTCCCCTCTGACCACCCTCCCAACGTTCACTTGCATCGCAATGGTGTTAATAGATAACAGTTTTGGTCTCGAGTCCGGGTAGGGTCGCAGCTTGTTCTACTGAGTGTAGTACTTCAAAATATATTGCATTATATCTATTTTTTTACAAGATAATGACCAACGAGCACACATTCCATCTGATGGTAAGTGATTGCTGTAGCCTATAGCACACAAACGTGACATATATCTATCCAACAAAAAGCAGATGCATGGACTACGATGAAATGTCTCGAAACGCGAACCACACGAAATACAGCAGCATTAAGTTGCTATTTTACGCTGGTATTCTGCGACAGCGCGGTCTTTCCCTCGTCGAGACGACCCATTTGTGCTACTTCTATAATACAGCCGCAGCTTAGCATAAAACATACACACAACGTAAAAGATATATACTCGTACTTTATGAATACCTATGGGTACCTACGGAAGTCCAATGAATACAATGTACATTTCCATATTTATAAGTCATTGCTTAATAATTTTATCACTATTTCGTAAAAAATCTCTGAGAAACCCAGCGGTAGCAAATTAATATAGTTTACAAATTAGTTAGTAAGATAATTAAAAATAATCTAGGAGGCTTGTGGTTCGTACACAAAAAACTCAGAAAAATTTGTCAATATTGCGTTGTACTGAGAGTGAAAACCAAGTAAAATTAAAACACGTAAGCTTGCATAAATTGACTGGAATTACGTGGTTTCGAAATCATGCCAGGTTGTAGAAGGGGAATGTGTTTTTTAATTAAATATAAGCCCACATTTACGTGTTGTAGCCAGTTGGTTAATGAACGAAGCTTTGACAACCGACTGTTTTAACACTGATATGCGGTCTTTTTAACGTAATGTCTATCGGCAAATCTTCTAATGCCCGATTCCAACGTTTAAGAAACGTTACGTTTTCCGAAACGATGCATTTGATTCAATACGAGGCACATGTAAAAACAGTTTATATTACAAACTATTGACTGGCCTGTTGGTCTAGTGGTTAGTGACCCTGACTGCTATGCCGGAGGTCGTGGATTCGATTCCCACCCAGGACAAATGTTTGTGTGATGGGCACGATCATTTGTTCTGTGTCTGGGTGTAATTTATCTATAATATTTATGTATTTAGAAATATATAAGTATGTTTATCAGTTGTCTAGTACCCATAACACAAGCTCTGCTTAGCTTGGGACTAGATGGCGTTGTGTGATAGTTGTGGAATATTATTATTATTATTCATTCAGCAATTTAGGAGGGCATAAAATGAAAAACATTTAAACGATGCATATACAATACTAGTAATTTGTTTGACAAAAGAGGACTTTCATGTATTTCATTTACTACAAAACGGCTTAAACGTAAATATAGAAACCAAGCTTAACAAGAGCACGTTAGGAATGCTCTTAGCAAGGTCGATGCTCAGCTGTGGAAGGAAAAAGGACAGTATACGAGTATATACACGGCAGAGTCATGAGAGCTTGATTATATTTGAAGTAATGTGTCGGCTCGACCACGGAAGGACCACGCTCTCAAAGAATACCAGTGTGAAATAGCATCTGCAATTCCCCTGGTGTTGCAGTTGTTCATGATAATCACTTACCATCAGGTGAGCCGTATGCTCGTTGGCCTCCTCTCCTATAACAAAAACCTTAATACGGCTCTATTTCGTATTATGATTGTAGAGAATCAGAAGCTTCTTTTACTGGTTACGAGGTATTTCATCTTAGTCCTTAGGGGTGATATCGCATCTGTATGTGATATCACCCCTAAGGACTTGATTCATAACCAAGGACAGCATCCACTTACCATCAGGTGGACTATGAGCACGTTGTCCCCCTTATTCTATTTAAAAACCCACATTGATTCAAAATATTTATAAAGACTTTAGAGAATAAGGATATTCTATAAAAAATGTAAATATAACGACTAAAAATAAACAGTAAGCCTTAGAGATGGCCTACTGTCAGCAAGAATTGCCTCAGGCATTTGAAGTTGACGTAATTTCAAGAATGTTTTTCCAAACCATTACGATGTATCTATTAGTGTTCAAGTAGTTGACGTTGTTTTAATTTTAATTTATGTAGAATTCTTGACAAAATACGCTCTTAAAAGTCTTCTTTAAATATTTTGGAGTCATTCAATAATTAAGCATCCAATAAATAATTCATAATATTGTAACTTTAAGTAGGAATACATAAACAACAGAAAGCTGTTAAATATTCGCTCCGATCTTCTAAAAATATTTGTTCGATTTTACTTTAAAGCAATGTATTTGAAATACACTTGTTGGAAATCAAAAAAAAAATCTTATTTTGGCGATAAACGTTCTTTAAGAGCAAGTCTTTCCTTGTGTTTATCTAGTGTATTTTAACGAGAATAAATACAAATAAATTTCTAGTCATCTCTCATCATTATTATTACATCCAATCACAAGACTACTGCTGAACATATGCCTCCACTCTAGGAATACCACAAAGCATGGTGCCACCTGCATCCACCGACTTCCTTCATTTCTTAACAGGCCGTCACTCCATCTAGTGGGGAGCCGCCTAAATTATTTTTACCTGTACAAGGCTGCCACTCAAGAATTTCAATGGAAAACTTAAGTGGCAAGTGTTTATTTGTGTTCTGTAAAATTTTCCGCAGGGTGTGTACCTATAGAATATCTACAGTACTAAAACTTTTTCGGAAATCATCTTGTTCGGGAAACCGAAAGACCTCAAATTTGCGTGCAAAATGTTTTTCACAAAGTACCGTGTACGTAATATTATATTTTTCTCTTATTTTGAAAACATTTTCTTACTTCTTGTCTTGCTTGTATTAAAAATTGGACGAAATTGAACAGTTAGTTATCTGAATGAAAATCATTAACTTCAGAATTTACTATTATATTACAGGACTAGCGAACCGCCCTGGCTCCGCCTGAGTTCGATCTATCAATGGGGCGTCATTTAGGTTTAAAATAATCACCAAAGTCCTTTAACTCCTCCAAGTTTTTTTAGATAAAATATGGCCTAGATCCCTCCTGAGATTGCTCTCTAATTTTGTAAAGCTTCGTCAAAATCGGTTCGGATAGTCCGACCATTAGCACGGACAGACAGATACACGGACACAACACAAAAAATTAAAAAAATCGTTAACAATTTATTCTTGCTATTCATTTGTTAATTACATAGTATTTTATTTTATACTAGTGATCTGCCCCGGCTTCACACTGTCTAACTAAGCATGTAGCCTTCGCGAAAGTGCGAGCAATATGTTGAAAAAGTTTTTACCGCAATCTGATGAACGGTATGGCAGCGCTTAAAATACGAACTAACAAAAATATTTACTTTCATATATTAGATTCATGTTGAAAGTTACATAGTATTGTTTATTAGTCCATAGTTTTTTTCCACATAGGTTAGTTCTAGCATCGCATTGGTTAATATAGTTGTAACAAGGTTATAATTATGTATAAAAAAATGTACGTTTAATTTATATGTGTTACCTCATAACTTTTCTCTTGGGGAACCGATTTTGATAATTGTTTTTGACTTGAAAGCTGGTGCTTCTCATTTATTTATTTTTCATTTATTTACCCGGTAAACCAGTAGTTTTGAGTTATCTTTAATAATGCGCATTTAATTGACTTCGAATACATCGATTCTGTCGTATTGAAGTCGGTTGTACAAAATTTTTAATTTTACCACTTGTTTTAACTTTTATAATTTCCGAATTTTGTGATAATTTACAACACGTGCCCACGGGGGTGAGGGAGGACTGAGGTTTTTAGCGTTCTAAAGTTATAATCCGGAGTGATGAGAGAGAGAGAGAGAACTAATTCAGCGTTAACCTGTATGTATATTAGTTTTTTGGGTCCCATCTACGCAGAACGAGGTTAAAGTATCTTAAAATCTATGAGGGGCCTATGTTCAGCAGTAAAATTTTATAAGCCGAAATGAGTGTTAAATAAAAAGATGAAAACTATGAAAAATAATATTTAAAATTTTATTTCAAATTCAAAAGTTACTAGTTTTAGCTTTCATTCGTTCCATATTTGGCACAAACTCAAATTCTCAACAACTAACCGCATAATGAGTAGTGTCGACGCTTTGCAACGTTCGAAGCTGCTGAAAATAATAAAACGCCAGAGAGTAAAGTAAACTGCAACGAGTACTTGGCAGGGGTATAAAGCTACACGGTGCGGTACGCGCCGCGGCAACGGTCTAGTGATGTGATCGTATAGTTCACTCGCTTTTTGACTCAGTTCGTTAATCAGTTCATTAGTAAAGGTCTTCACCTTGAGTCTTAAGATGATACGATAAGTAAGCAGTGTAACCATCAGCAAGCATACCGTGCCGGTGGATGCGTGGCTGGGAGGGAGTCACAAACAGGGCCTACCCGAGACCAGGGCGGTTCGGGTAGTATTTTATTCCTTCCCTCCGCATGCGGGGCTCTGCCGGGAGTGACCAAATATTTCTCTAACTGAACGTGGGAGCAGAATGGACGAAAATCGACATTTTGCACACAATATTGAAAAATCTCCGTTAATGGAACTATCTGTAGGTTTGAAAAGGGCTCTTTTAGCCTCACAAATACACTGCAACACTACGTCCCAACCTGCGACGAGCCGTGAAGTGGAGGGTACGTCGCCAGCCGAACCACAATCAGAAACAAACCAGAGAAGGGCGAAGCTGTCTCTCCAGAGGAGGCGGTTGTGCTGTCGAGGGCACTAAACGAAGGGCTCAATACCGAGCTCTGGCGAATCCTCCACCGTAGGGATGAGGAGAATGGGTTCCTAATAACATTTTCTCTGAACGACCCATCGGCGGAGGCTCTTCGGAAGGTGGGACGGCAGAGTAGTCCTTGGCTTTAAAATGATAACTTTTAAAGTCTAAACTTTAAAGGAGAGTCTCTGATGCGGCAATCGAGCCAGAATACGGCCTCCACTGGTGTCTTCTAGAGGTAAGGGAAAGGAAGGTGCGAGCGGTAAAGTGTAAGTAAAGGCGGGGGCCAAGAGTGCTGGTAAAAGACGTCTTCGTCCTCAACAGGCGGAAAAACCCCTGCCCCCCCCCACATTCCCATAAATGGCTAACCCCAAGGGTAAGACGATGGTCCTCTAGGCAAATCTTCACCATACAGCAACTGCTTTTGCCATGGTGGAGGTTTGCTTTGCAGAGGACAACATTGACCTCGCCCTCATACAAGAGCCTTGGGTGGCCAACGGTCAAGTTCCGGAATTGTTAGCTGCCGGTAAGATTATAGTCAGTACTAAAGGCGGTAGACCCGGAGCTTGTATAATTTACAACAAAAATATTGAACTTTTAGCTGTTTCAGAGTACTGCAACGATGACCTGGTTACGGCCTTCATATTATATCTCAAGTGATGCACAGGGCCAGAGTAATCATGTGCTCAGTCTATTTTCCCGGAGAGAACTCAGATCCTACCATCAATTTAGAACGAGTGGTGTAGTTCTCCCTTAAACACACGCCGAACTTGTACTGGGTTGTGATGCTAATGTTCACCACACAGCCCGGGGAAGTACTAACATCAACGAAAGAGATGAGTTACTTTATGATTTTCTCAGGTCCAAACGCTTGGTAAGCCTAAACTTGTGTACACCAACCTTTGTAACGTGTGCTAGGTAAGAAGTGTTAGACATAACCTTTGATACCAATAAAATGTACAGGGGGATAAATGACTGACAGGTTAGTAGTGAAAACTCAATGCCTGATCACACAAACATTAAGTTTGTGATTGGAGTGCACCATCCCATGAAACCGTTGCTTTTAGGGATCCAAAAGCGACCTTCTGGGATATCTATAGAGATAGCTTTAGGAGGAATTTGGAAACGTTTCCTAAAAGCATAAAAACGATTGAAGGTCTGGAGTTAGCGACGGAGACAGCAACCGTAGGTATCTGTGAAGCCTTCGAGGACAAATGTCCCGTCAAAACCAATACCTCAACAGGAAAGATTCCTTGGTGGAATACTAAGCTAAAAGAACTTAGGGAAAAGACCGGGAAACTATTTAATAGGGCTAAAAAAACACAGAGTGGAATATTTACATTACAGCCAAATATAATAAAGAAATTAGGAAAGTCAAGAGAGCATCGCGGCGGAGCATGCGAGGAAGTTGAGCCTTTGCCACGCAGTGCAAGACTAAACAAAATGCTATCTGAAACTAAGCCTAATCAGATCGGGCTTCTTAAAAAGCCTACTGACAACTTCACTAATATTGAAACAGAAGCATTGGAGTTACTAGCGTCGACCCATTTCCCGGGGTTACATAAGACTTCTACCTTGAGTTCTTTCAGAGCCCTACAAATGCCTTGTAATGAGGACTGGTGTGGGGCTGTAAAGATAATAACCTGGTGCAGTGGGGTGTTGACTCCTTTAAACCGTTTGAAACAATTGGGGGAGGTTGGAATAATTCCCATCCAACTACAGAAGGGTAACGATATCCTACTTCTCTATCTAGTTAAAATCTTCAGAGCAAACTTTGCTTGGGGATATATTCCAGAATGATGGATAATTGTCAAAGTTCTGTTTATACCTAAGGCTGGTAGAAAGGTCTACGCTTTACCAAAGTCTTTAGACCTATAAGCCTATCTTTCTTTCTTCTTAAGACACTGGAAAAGGTTATTGATAGATATATAAGGGATGTAGCTCTAGCTACGATGTCCATACATTACAACTTGTATGTTTACCGCAGAGGCAAATCTACAGAAACAGCCCCGATCAGTGTTATTGATAGGTTCAAAAAAGCACTGGAGGATAAAGAAATAGCTCTTTGTGCCTTTCTGGATATTGAAGGCGCTATTGACAGTAGCCCCACATCACTGCTGATTAGGGGCCTGACATCTAAAAATGTTGTCCGCACAACTATCAGGTGGGTGAAATCGATGCTCTCAAACAGAAAGGCATAAATACTACAAAAGGCTGACCCCAAGGACGTGTTTTGTCACCCCTTTTTTGGGCCCTTTCGGTTGACCAACTATAGTACAAGATGGCAGACTTACGCATTGACACACTTGGGTTATACTGAGACCTTGTGATCATTGCAAGGTGCTTTTGCCAAAGTACTTTATCGTTATTTATACAAAGAGCCCTAAACACCGTAAATAACTGGTATAGGGAAAACAGCTTATCAGTTAATGCTGCCCTTTACCGAAAAGAGACGGTTGAACAAATTAGTCACACCAAAACTCAATGGTAAAGAAATACCATTTTCACTGAAGCTAAGTACTTGGGCGTAACATTTCACTCAAAACTAACGTGGAATTCTCACCTAAGCAACGTATACCATAAGGTAAAAATTGCTTTAGGTACGTGCAGTCGTTTGATCGGGAACAACTGGGGCTTGTGTCCCAGTATGGTTCTATGGCTGTACAGCAGCATAGTGAGGCCAATTCTCATCTACGCCTCAGCTGTCTGGTGCAACATGGCCAACCAAAAGATAGACTGAAAGCAGACAGACTAAACAGTCTACAGATTGAGATCCATGCTCGACTCAATTAAGGAAACACCAGTCTTATTCATGATCTCAGATATCATGTGTCCACTATATACTTTTAATAAAAAAGTGCCGACCTCACAGACAATTATATACTTTTGATAAAAAGTATATAATTGTATATATCTGTGAGGTCGGTAGCCTCATATGGTATACCGATGGGTCAAAAATTGGCCTCGACGAAGGCTTTGGAATTTATGGGGAGCGCCCCAAATTCAAATTGGGTATGAGTTTGGATAAATTCACCTCTGTCTTCCAGGCAGAAATTTTTGCCATACTTCGGTGTGCGGAAATAAATCTGCAAAAACACCATGCCAACCATATTATTTATATAAACTCTAATAGTCAGGCAGCACTGCTAGCGCTAATGCCAAACTTAGTGAACTCTTAGCTAGTTGGAGACTGCGTGAACTGTTTAAATGTCCTGGGATGTAACAACAGGGTCGTCTTAAGATGTGTTCTGGGCTATGCGAGTATTGTAGGCAAATAATTTGCTGACAAACTCGCAAGAGAGGGCTCAATGAGTACACGATTTGGATCTGAGCCATATTGTGGAATCTCCAGAAGCCTAGTCCGATTGACCCTTGAAACTTTATCCCAATAAACCTCTTAAGATCTGGTCTGACACACCAGGCTTAAAACATTCTAAAACCTTAATCCGGGCTTTTGATCGAAAATTAGCTTCAAAAACACTGGGATTAAGTATAAATAAATTGCGCATTCTGGCAAGAGTCCTAACTAGACTCTTGAAACGCCTCTGCATATCCTATCTGATTGCGGACCTTTGACGCGCAAACGTAACACTCATGTGGGAAATTATGTACTCCGCCCAGAAGAAGAAGAGAATGGTACGCGCGCGGCCGCCCGAGCGGTCGGTCAGGTTGTCAGGTCGGTGAGGTCACGCTCGTTATTTTATTTCCCAAATAAGTCTTATCACGTTATTTTGGTGTATTTTTAACTTAAATCCCACCCCCCTATATTAAACGTTTCGGTGTGTACAGTGATTTGAATAAAACATGAACATTTAATAGAGATAATCAAGTGATTTTTACTATAAATATACGTTATCAAGTGTAATAATTCAATTGGGTATCATCGGATGTCGTGTTCGTTCGCGACGTGTCCTTGAAAATAGAAAGTTAGACTTTAATTGCTCATCGTTGTCGACATTATACAACTGTAGGCGAGAATACATATCGCTTGTTTCACGTCACTGCGTAGCGAGACGATTGGTGCAGTGGGCAATACTTCACTTCGACCTAAGTCACCGAGTTCAACCCAGCAAGTTCACAAAACTTTTATTTTTGTTTTTTACTACCTTTGCTTACTACGAATTGCTTTTATTGCTTTTTGACTGCTTAACGATTGAAAGATGGCATGAACTGCGGGTAACTTTGGTATATGTTCTGGCTGCCGCAGCATCATACAGAACCGTGAGTTCTTGGTATGCGCATTATGGAAAATGAAATATGATTTAAACTGTGCCAATATATCTCAAAGCCGCTTTAATAGCTTTTATGCACCTGACAAAGATCGCAAGCATAGCTGGAAGTGTCCAGAATGTTGCAGTAAGCAACCTAAAGTGGATAATACTAACTGCCCCATCCAACCTGCTGCTCGTCGCGACCTTGTGGAAACCGGAGACCTTGGCAACACCTGTGGTACTGGAAACTTGGGACCGCACTCCGGAAATGTCACCCTGAGGAAGCGCGATCTGGCAAAGTCAATTTCTCTCGTTGACTGCTCATCAGAGAAACCTGAGAATGGCGGCGATTACATTACTGAAACTAAGCTGAGACGCATACTTCAACAGGAACTCGCGGGAGCACTTCGTTTAACAATAAGGCAGCTTGTGACCGCAGAGATAAAGAATATGTCGGGTGAAATCAAGGAACTGAGGGAATCTCTAACGTTTTTCAACAGGCAGTATGAAGATTTAAAATTGGCTTTGGACGAAAGGAATACATTAGTCGACAACTTAAGAAGGGACAATAATAAGCTGAATCTAACAGTAGACAAATTGACGCATCGGCTCCACCTAGTTGAACAAAATATGAGAGACAGCAATATCGAAATAAATGGCATTCCGGAACACAGACACGAGAACTTAAACAATGTTGTTGAACAACTCATTAAACCTGTAGATGCTCCAGTATCTGCTGAGGAGATTATTCATGTAACACGGGTTTCTAAGCTGACCAAAGACAGCAATCGGCCACGTGCAGTGATAGTGAAGCTGCGTGCACCCAGACAACGTGATGCTATTCTTGCTTCGGTATCTGCGTTTAACAAAAAGAATAACAAGGATAAACTAAGCTCTCAACACCTCGGCCTTGCTGGTATTAGTAAGCCAGTCTTCGTCTCCGAACATCTGTCTCCAACAAACAAGTATTTGCATGCTGCCGCACGAATTAAAGCCAAGGAATGCAAATATAAGTTCACTTGGGTACGAAATGGCCGAATCTTTGTACGGAAGGATGAATTCAGCGAGGCATTGTTAATTCGTAATATGGACAGTGTAACGTTAATTAAATAGTTAGGTTAATGATTAGCGAGTGTTACAAAGTTTAGTTATAAAATTCGATATATATTATCAAAATATCCGAGGGATACGAACGAAGACTAATGAAGTGTACAAAAACATATTAGTAAATAGTTATAAGATAATCATCTTTACCGAAACATGGCTAAATGCAGGTATCTCAGACAGTGAATTCATTGACTCTAGATATGTTGTATACCGTAGGGATCGCTCAAGTGCTTCAAGCTCCAAGATGGATGGTGGCGGAGTATTAATAGCAGTATCCCGTGAAATACCTTCTATGCGAATGTCTAACTGGGAAACTGATTGCGAAGAGTTTTGGGTTAACATTGGATACAGAGTAAATGGCTCATATTCCACTCTTTCTATCTGTGCAGTATACTTACCGTCGCCACCCAGATTGGAGCAACAAAGGGTTTTCGTAGATAATCTGGACAGTGTGCTGAACCATATTGATAATGTAATTCTGATGGGTGACTTTAATCTAAATTTTGTCGACTGGGAGTTTAACGATGACTGCAATCACACAATTCCTACTAATTATAATAATGATTTAGGACGCTGTCTGGTGGACTGCTTGTCTATGAATGATCTGTACCAATTCAACCATATAAGGAATTCACATGGTAGAACCCTGGATTTGGCCTTAAGTAGTTTGCAATGCCTAAATGTCTCTCAACCCTTAGATTTGTTAAGTAAACTTGATCTGCACCATCCCCCTATACTCATCGAAATATCAGAACTTAATTTTGAATACGACAAAAATCTGCTACCTCGGCCACGTGTAAAACATAACTACATAAGGCAGACTACGATTTTTTAATCCTGGAATTGAGTTGTACTGATTGGCTTACCATTTTTAAGGACTGTAAGGACGTCAATGATTTTGTCACTGAATTTTACAAAAAACTAAAGAGTGAAATTATCAATCACGTACCCAAATACACATCTAAACCAACTCGGAACCCACCATGGTTTACGAAAAATCTAATAAAACTTATAAAAGATAAGGAAAAACTTAGAAAACGATATGCCAAGTACGGCAATCCTAGAGATAAGTATGAGTACAACCTTCTTCGCGAACGATGCCATAAACTTGTTGATATCTGCTATAATAATTACATGACAAAAATTGAGTCTAGCATCTGTAAAGATCCGGACAAATTTTGGTGTTTCATCAAAGATAAGCGCAAAGGTCTTTCTGTACTTCCCGCTAAAATGATATTGAAAGACTCAACTGCATCCTCAGGAGCCGATATAGCGAACCTTTTTGCAAGTCACTTTTCTTCCGTGTACACCAATAACAGCGTTACCGATGTTTCTCATAGTCATGATATTGCGAACATGAATAATTCCATCGTTACACTTGAATTGAGCGAGTCTCAAGTGTACAAAAAACTACAACACCTCAATGAAAAAAAGGACCTGGGCCTGACAACATACCACCCCTATTTGTGAAACGATGTGGATCCGTTCTTGCCTTCCCGTTGACATTAATATTTAATCGCTCCTTAAGGGAAGGAAAGTTTCCCGATGAATGGAAAAAAAGCCAGAATTATCCCAATTTATAAGAAAGGTGATAAGATTGATGTTACCAACTACCGACCTATCTCCATTTTATCGTGTTTTTCTAAATTATTTGAATGCCTTGTTTACCCCATAGTCTACAGCCATACTGAAAACATTATATCCGATTTCCAACATGGGTTCAGGCGTGGTCGTTCGGTAGAGTCTAATTTGTCTTCCTTCGTGTCCGCGGTAGCACAGTACGTGGACAGGGGACTGCAGGTAGACGCAATATACACTGACTTTTCAAGTGCCTTCGACAAAGTCGGCCACCAAGTCCTGCTGTCTAAACTAAGAGTAATGGGCATAAGTGGTTCACTGTTGCAGTGGTTCGAATCTTACCTGGCAATGAGACCTCAGCAAGTGGCTATAGATGGATTTGAATCTGAAATGTTTTTGGCTAAGTCTGGTGTCCCTCAGGGGTCCCACTTAGGTCCTCTACTCTTTTTGATATTTATTAATGACATAGCTACATATATTGAAAACAGTAGTGTATCTATGTTTGCTGACGATCTCAAACTGAGTAGAACGATCAAAGGTCCCGGGGATGCTGACCTTCTGCAATCTGACTTAAACAAACTCATGGATTGGTGTGCAATCAACGGAATGATTTTAAATCCTAACAAATGCTACCACATAAGCTACACCAGAAAAAGGCGCCCCATCACTACTACCTACTCATTGGGTGACGTGACCTTGGCGGAGGTGAGGGAGATCAGGGATCTTGGTGTCTTGTTGGATTGTAAGCTGAAACTGATCGCTCACACTGATAATATCGTCAAAAAGGCGACTCGTATGTTGGGACTCCTAAAAAGAAACGCGAAAAGCTTCCGATGTGTCCAAACTAAGAAGGTTCTTTTCAATGCACTAGTACGTAGCCACCTCGAATTTGCAAGTGTTGCATGGAACCCAGTTTATAGTGCGTCTTCTCAGCGAATCGAAACAATTCAAAGAGCTTTTACACGCTACCTTGCCTTTTCAACTCCAGGCATATCGCATAGACACCCCTATAGTCAGAGGCTAGCATTTTTCAAAATGACAACCTTACGTGACCGACGTCTCATTGCAGACTTAATGTTCCTACACAAGTTACTGCATAACAAAATCAAAAGTACGCACCTCCTCGATCACATTAAATTAGTTATCCCGTACAGATATCCTCGATATCCAATTCGCAAACTATTTAGCATAACTTGCCACAAAACTAATTTAGGCGCACATTATCCCCTAGCCAGAATATGTAACACATACAATGAAATTATGACCAAGATACCGGACATTGACATTTTCAACGACTCTGCCCGATGCTTCAAAAAAAATTGACCAATTTCTTTCTACCCTCTCAGCACACACTTATTCCTTAGTTAGTTTTTTTATGTAAGTTGTTTTGTATTCATTGTGGTATAATGATCTGCACATTACGGTAAATGTTGTGTATACCTGTAATTGGCAAACATATTTAACCATATACATTTGTTATTGTGTTGTTGTTAATGTTTAATGTGTTTTGCTGTTGGTGTACCTTATAAATAAATAAATAAATAAATAAAAAAGAAGCGAAATTGTTCACGGCTAAGCAACCCCTTCTATTCATTGAAGACATATGGCTTAGCAGTGAACTATAGCCATAGCAGCGATCACAATAGATCTTTTAGATCGCAGTGATACCGGTCTCTTTTCCTAACATGCATAGCTGCTCACACATAAAAAATTCATTAGTCACCACGATCGTCGATTCAGCTTGTAGAGATGCATGTTGTATTTAAAATTTATTTTAAAATATACTGTATTGTACCTTTGTGCTATATTACTAATGGAAAACAATATTCAAATATTTTTATGTAAAGTCACATATAGTCTTTTATTTAAAAGTATTATAAAATACATACTACAATAATAAACGGTAGTGGAAAATCTGTTTGTGTCCTGTAATTAACGTTGTATTTCCACTCTATACAAATATGTAATATAATGCAGTAATTACTTGGTAGTGCCACGCTGAAGCTATATTATAGTTGTTGCACAAACAGGTCGTCTCGAACAGCGTAGGACCACGCTCTTACTGAATACCAGCGAAAAACAGCAGCTTAGGGCTGCTGTGTTTTATAACCGGTGACCTTTTATACTAGAAACGAAGCATTCTATCTTAGTCTTCAGGGGTGACATCCTATAACATTTTTAAGAGAGATTATAACTTAGACCATATTCAAAAATTCAAAGAATGTCTACAAAACTTATCGTGGTACGAAATTTATGTGGAAACTGACTTGAATAAGGCCTTCAACGCTTTTCACGAATTGATATGCCTTTTTTATTACTCATGCTTTCCAAAAATAAAACTAAAAATAAAAAGTAGTTGCACAAAAAAATTGGATAAGTCAAGGGTTAAAAAAAAGTTCTCGAACTAAACGGGTCTTGCGATACACATACTATAAACAAAAAAAATGCACGAAATAAAGTTAACTACTTAAACTATTCAAACATTTTAAGAAGTGTATTTATAAATCCAAACAAATTGATAATATTAAATATGTGAATAATAGTAACAACAAATGCAAGGCAGCATGGAGGATTATCAGAGATGAAATTCATAAGCCGAAAGTTAAGGATAATATAGATACTAATAAAATTGGAAAGAACATAATATCTAATCCTATAGAAATAGCTACTGCTTTCTTACTTACTTACTTACTTACTTATCGTCACGCACAATCCCTAACGGGGTAGCCAGAGAGAACAGATCGCCAAGTGTCACGATCCTTACCTTACCTTACTCTTTCGCTTCTTTCAGGTTCATTAACTTCTTCATACATGCACGTCTAGGTATCCGAGTACTCTTGACCCTCCCCTCTTCGAGCAATTTGCTCACATGGTCTTCGAAAGTTAATCTCGGTCTACCTCGACACCTTTTAATATTTACTTTCGCTCTATATATTTTCTTCACCATTCGGTCTTCACTCACTCGTTCAACGTGCCCAAACCATTGGAGTACGCCCCTATCAATTTTTGTGATAAGGTCATCTTTCAATCCTGCCATATTGCGAATCTCTTCGTTTCGCTTTCGGTCGGCTATGGTAACGCCACACATTTTACGAAGAGATCGCATCTCAACTGCATTCAACTTGCTTTTATGCTTCTTCTGGCATACCCAGGTTTCGCTGCCATATAACAAAGTCGGTACCAACACTGCGTTATGTATTGCAAGGCGTGCACTTTTCACCACGCCTTGCCTTTTTACTAATACATTCAGTGTACTATTGACTTTGTTTCCGCCAGCGACACGCCTATCCACATCTAAATCACATCTTCCATCCCGGCTGAAAGCACTCCCCAAGTATACAATTTCATTTACCTGTTCTAGACATTCCTGATTTACCCATATTTCACATTTCGTTCTCTCTTCGTCCTTTTCAAATACCAGAACCTTAGTTTTATTAGCATTCAAACGGAGACCTTTAATTTCACATTCCTCTTTCATACACGTGACTAATGCCTGCAGTTCTGCTTCTGATGGTGCAATAAGCACTGCATCATCAGCATACAGCAGACAATTAACTTTTATGTCACCCAATTTCACACCCAAACAGCTATCTTTCAGCTTCTGTACTGCTTTCAATGATTATTTTATAGATATGGCCACTAATCATACCTCAACACAAAATTTAAATAAAAAATATGGTTTAAGTAGAAATTCAAGAGTGAATTCGATGTATTTAAGACCAATGACAGAAAATGAAGTTAAAATAGAACTACTATCATTAAACAATACCAATTCAGAGGGTTATGACGAAATTAACATTAAAATTTTAAAATCATGTGCTGATAATTTAACTAAAATTTTGACACATCTAATAAATTTATCATTCTCATCAGCGAAATTCCCAGAAGCACTGAAGTTGTCAATTATAAAACCTTTATTTAAAAAAGGGCGAAAGGATGATGTTCAAAATTATTGTCCAATCACGTTAATACCTATTCTGGCTAAAATCTTTGAAAAATGTATGTATAAAAGAATAGTTGATTACTGTAATAAATACCAGATAATTAAAAGTGAACAATACGGGTTTCAAAAACACAGATCAACCTCACTTGCCATGTTTTCGATAATAAGAATAGTACTTAGTAACATAAACAACAGACAGTTAACAACAGGATTATTCTTTGACCTCTCAAAGGCCTTTGATTGCGTTTCACATGACATATTATTGCAAAAATTAGAGACAATTGGGATCAGAGGCCCAATACTTCAGTGGTTATCGTCATATTTAAAAGACAGACAACAATGTGTTATCAATGATAAAATAGATAAAAACAGTAACTTAACATCCCATTCATCTGGATATAAATATAATAAATTTGGCGTTCCGCAAGGAAGTATATTAGGACCGATTCTTTTCCAATTATATATTAATGATATTGTTGACATTACGAATCATAAATGTGTTTTATACGCTGATGACATTTCAATTATTGTGACTAGTAATAAAAATAATAATACCATTAGGAATCATGAAGATGACATTAATAATACAATTGACAAATTAATAGAATGGCTTGACGTAAATAATTTGAAAATTAATTTAGATAAATCTCATTACATACAATTTAATAAATCTATCAATTCAAATCATAATATTAAACTTAATATACCAAAACTAAAAAAACTTGCATGTACAAAATTTCTAGGAGTAACGTTAGATGAAGATATAAACTGGAAAGAACAAATAGATGACGTATGCTGTAGAATTAATAAATTTGTATATGCCCCTAAAATCGTTAAAAACATCACAAATATTAAGACGGCAATTGCAACGTACCACGCATACGTAGAGTCTATTCTTCGCTATGGAATCATAATATGGGGTAATAGTACTGACCGAAATAGGGCATTCGTTGCCCAAAAAAAATATTCGTGCAATGTGCGGGATGTCACCAGATGTTTCCTGTAAACCAGTATTTAAGAGACTTGGTATATTACCCCTCCCGTCACTATACATTTATGAAGTCTTTAAAAATAAGTCATTGTTTATTAAAGCGCGTGATATATATCCCCGAAACCGACGTGACCCAGAAAAACTAGTTCTAGATATTATTCCTAGAATCGTTAAATACAACAAAAGTTGCCTAAATATGTGTATAAAAATATTTAATAAACTACCTAATGAATTTAAATTATTAAGTGAAAGATTATTTAAGAAAAATTTGTTGAATTGGTTAAAAACCGAATGTTATTATGACGTAAAAGATTTTTTAGACTGTAATTAATTAATATTTTTGATTCTGTATTTGCATGCTATATCCATTGTTAGCGAAACATGATTGCACTAAACAAATTGTAAGATCTTTTTATACCGTGATTCTTGCAAATAAAAATTTATGATTTATGATTTATGACAAGGCATCTACATTTTGATTCTCAATCGAGGATAAATGAAGATACCGCTGGGTTACAGCATCCATTTATTCTATAAAAAGTAAGCCATAGTAACTCAGGAGATAAGTAAAAAGATATCCCCACCCAGTTATACACACCATTAATCTAAAAAGAGTTATGGAACCACAAGTCCTTTTATGCGCAGCGGGCTTGACATATCCTCATATTTCATCCCTTGAGAGATGCAGGTTCCCTCACGATATATTCTTCCACTGCCGCGTACTTTGCAAATCAACACATAACATTAAAATTTTAATAATTTCGTTGACTCCGGCAGAGATCAAACGAGGTTGTTTGCTTAATGTGATTTTTACTTCTGAATATAGGTGTTATGATAAACGCGAGTGGTCCGAGTTCGATCTCTGTCGGCACTGGTTATATAAGTATATCGTGCTCGGCAGTTAATAAAAATATGCTGTTAGAATTACTAAATTTGTCTTGAACAAACATACATTTAATTATTAAAAACGTGGTAAAAATGTCGTGTGACCTACAACTAAATTGCTTTACATTTGTCTATATACAGCAGCTGCTGTTTGCTCCCTGGCGAACATAAAGACTAAAGTACCCGGATGACCGAGCTTTGCTCGGTTTTTTTTTGAAATTACATTTAGATATAAATTACATACCGATGAATAATATTTTTTGATCTTATTGACATAATAGAAAAAACTTAACTGGTTATTTTAATTAAAAAATCGTGAGTGCAATAAGTTTAACTAAATTTTCGTATTTTTAAAAAATGCTAAAAGGGCTCGAAAAAATAGATTTTCTCACAAAAGAAGGGAACTTGAAAAAAAAAGGAAAAAATTCGAACATTTAGATGTCGCGACCGTTCAATATCCATTTGAGCTATTACGATCATTAACAGGGTGTCAAAATTGACCTTCTTATATTGTAACAGTTTTTCATTGCCTGAAAACACGGACAAAAAGACATTTTCTAAAAATAAATTTCAGTCTCAATTACGTGGACGACCGATACGTAAATTTTTTAATGATTTTGACATATAAATTTTACCAACCGTATTTAGTGCAATAAAAAGTTCCGAATTATTTTTTGTGATCATTTTGGAATTGGAAAATACGTGAAAATTTTACTGCGTTATTGCTTCGACCATAAATAAAAAGGTTATAAAGGGCGAATTTATTGTTTTTTGAAATTCTTTTTCTGTCAACCCAGGGCGTTGTGAAAGGTGGGCGCAAAAGGATAAAAAAACTTTTGCAATAAAATTAAGAGTAAAAAATAATAATAATCAATACTACCAAGTATCATTAGAAAAGTCATTGAATTAAAAATGACTCAAACTCATTCATTCATTATAATAATAATAAAGACTTTGATAGATTTTGCGATCAGTTCCTTATTTCTTGATATGGTGGCACATCACTATCACACACATTAACACAGTGTAAGGAACACAAGACTTGCGTCGAAATGCTTTTATAACTATTACGCCTTCAAAACGTTATTTTAAAATGATTTATAATCGTACCTACAACAAAAAATCTGTTGTTATCTTGAACAACTAAATAAATAAATATATAATTTCGTGCATTCACATTACAACCTATGAAAAACCCAATGCTGAAGATCGGCCTCATGAATACATTGCCTCGTAGAGGAGTTAATAGCTACACTTGCCAAGCCTGGCAGACTTATTGGCAACAATTAATCGTCATTTTGAGTTGTTATCTAGGAAATTCTGCTGCCAATATTCTGTTGCCATCGCTCGCTGTCGCTTCTAACGAAACCAACAAAATAATATGGGGTAGTGGATTGGATTTAATTTTTTATAGAATAAGAGTGACAAGCGAGCACACAGTCCATCTGAAGTTACGTAAGGATGCTGTGGCCCATAGACATCTAATCCATCCTCAATTAAGAATTAAAATGCAGGTGCGTTGCCACCCCTGAGGACGAAGATGAAACGCCTCGTTGCCAGTAAAATGTATATCCTCTTATCTACACTCACCATACGAAACACAGCAGCGTTGAGCTGCTATATGGAGCAGGTATTCTGTGAGAGTATTAGTGCTAACACCATTTATATATAGTACAGTAAACATGACGTATAACTACAGCATGGCTGCACCACGTACGCACGCCGCCACTACATGACAATTCCTATATTATGTAAGACAAGAAATATGCAGAGCAGCATTGATTTATATATCACTAGATCAGTAATAACCGCGCCAAAGCGCTACCACTGCACATATGCCCACAGCCATATGCCTAGCTAACGTCAGTTCAGTGTTCAATGTGACGCCAACAGAGTTGATCCGCGACAAAAAATTGGTAAATGCGTAGTGAAAGAATGCTATTCAAGGTCACAAAAACGTAATAAATCAAACGGAATCACTTTCAACATATAATTTTTAGTTCTTGTTTTCATATAAACGTAAAAAAACCTCAAATAATTAAATAAAATTATGGAACATTGCCATTTAGGTTCAATGTTGCCACTTTTCCGCACTTGTGATTATCCTACATTAATGGGAAACTATATAATTAATGGAGTAAGTTAATTTGTTATCTCTGATTTTAAATATTTTGGAAATTATAATAAAAACTACGTTTTAACTTTCATACAAAATAATTAATTATTCTTATTTTAGTTTATTCATGAATTATCTTTTAAATATATTTTATTACCTACTTATTTCATATTAATAATTTTATATTAATTATAATTTCGTATAAATTTTATATTAATTATATTTTATTACCTAGTTTATATTGTTTGATTTATTAGTACAATAAAAATACTTTTAAAAATATGTTTTATTTCATTATTATGTTTACTTCTATTCATCTATCAGATGAAAGAAGTACACATAATGATGAAACTGATTGAATCGAAGCTTTTTATCCTTTTTTCTAAGGGGACGCAATAAAGGTTTTAAATATATAAAATATATTTTTTAATATAAAAATAATTAACTGCAGCTTAAAAAAAACTTATTTTTATTGCGTATTTTAGGTAAAATTTCATATAGTAAGCCACACCAACCCGCCATTGCATGTTTGTGTGTCTATCTTTATCCAATCTCGCGAACGAAAATAGCGACGATATTGTTTTCGCAACTTGTGTAAGTGAGATAGATATATGTTTATTTAAAATTGATATTAGTTTCAAAGCTACGTCATCGCGTTTGGATGGTGGTTACACATTTTTCGACGCGCGGTTATGTGGTTTGCTCCTCTAGTGTTGTTTAACTCAATGCAGAGCAGCGTCAATGCTACACGACGCGAAAGGAAGCGAACTGGTACTGCGACTTAGAATTCTAATCGATTTATTTTTTAATGGAAAATAATAATAATAATAATAATGCCCTCCAGACCGAATTTCGGCCACGGCGGCCTGCCTCAACGGAAGCTAGCCATCGGCGCAGGACAGGATTATAGTGCCCAAGTGTATGCGCAAGCACAGGTGCACTCTCTATTCCCTCACTCTCATAATCCGATGGAACGGTAAACCGACACGACCGGAGAGAGAACAGGCTCAGGACCAACGGCTTTACGTGCTTTCCAAGGCACGGGGGTGTGACACCGCCGACTTCTTGACTCCGGGCAGCTACTGAGAATTTCTTGATGAAAAACTCAATAATTGAATTTTTGGCCCGACCCGGGATTCGAACCCAGGGCCTCATGATCAGCAGTCGCACTACAACAACCACTAGACCAACGAGGCAGTCAGGAGTTCTAATTTATTATTACAGCACCGGACTGATACTGTAATAATATAAGTAATTTTTTTATGTAAATTACTTATGTTATTACAGTTTTCATTTTTAATGTAAATGAAATTGTATACTTGGGGAGTGCTTTCAGCCGGGATGGAAGATGTGATTTAGATGTGGATAGGCGTGTCGCTGCCGGAAACAAAGTCAATGGTGCCCTGAATGCATTAATAAAAAGGCAAGGCGTGGTGAAGAGTGCACGCCTTGCAATACATAACGCAGTGTTGGTACCGAATTTGTTATATGGCAGCGAAACCTGGGTATGCCAGAAGAAGCATAAAAGCAAGTTGAATGCAGTGGAGATGCGATCTCTTCGTAAAATGTGTGGTGTTACCATAGCCGACCGAAAGCGAAACGAAGAGATTCGCAATATGGCAGGATTGAAAGATGACCTTATCACAAAAATTGATAGGGGCGTACTCCAATGGTTTGGGCACGTTGAACGAATGAGTGAAGACCGAATGGTGAAGAAAATATATAGAGCGAAAGTAAATATTAAAAGGTGTCGAGGTAGACCGAGACTAACTTTCGAAGACCATGTGAGCAAATTGCTCGAAGAGGGGAGGGTCAAGAGTACTCGGATACCTAGACGTGCATGTATGAAGAAGTTAATGAACCTGAAAGAAGCGAAAGAGGTATGTAAGGATCGTGACACTTGGCGATCTGTTCTCTCTGGCTACCCCGTTAGGGATTGTGCGTGACGATAAGTAAGTAAGTAAGTAAGTAATTTTTTTATGCATGGTAGAGTCACGCTACAGCTATATTATGGTTAATGGGAAGGTTAATCCGGCAAAGGACCACATTTTCACATATAATACCAGCTTAAACTAATAGCTTAATGCTGCCGTGTTTCGTATGGTGAGTGTAGAGAACCGGAGACGTTTTTTACTTAGGCATTCCATCTTAGTCCTCAGGAGTTGTTACAACGTATCTGCATTTTGATTCTTAACCGATTAGAGATGGAGATGTCTATAGGTTACAGAATTATTTTACCATCAGGCCGACTGTAGGTTCACTTTTACCCTTTTTTAATAATTAAAAAAAAAACAATTTGCTATACTGTTCTAACACCTTATTCGTGTGACACGACGCAACGTGTTGTCTCGTTGTATAATGTATTGAAGATTACGTAACAATACAATTATAGTAATCGATCGATAAATACATACTGTGTGTTCGTTGGTCACTCTTACTCGTATTCTATAAAAAAACAGCGTTAAATATAATGAATGAACTAATATGTACGAAGAAAACTTCGCATTAAATTTAACTTTGCTTTGTTAATATGGTACAGAAATAAAGGAATTTTAGACAGAATTGGGATGAAAATGTGAGATTGTGGGATGAAAAAGGATGTTCTACGATAGCCGCAACCGAAAAACGCATAAGAAGAATAGTTTTTAATTCAATAGATAATATAATATGTACTTGGAGATTACACGAATAACTACTTGTTGAAAGTTATATAGGCTTTTACCACTTGTTCGAAAAAAACCTTTGTCCTGGGAAGAACCAGGAAAAACTCAACGGTACCATTTTCAAACAATAATTTAAAATATATTGTAATAGTGACTAGTGTAGTAGTGTAGAGAGTGGTTGTGTTCGTAAATGTTCTCCTTTTAAACGGCTTGACCGATTTTGATGAAATTTTTATTGGGGTACTTACGGGATCACCTGGATGGTTCTTCTATGGTTCGACCTTGTAGGTGGCGCTGATGTCGAGATACAGAAATCACTCGTGTGAAGTTGGAGCGGATCGCTGGTAGAGTGTTAAACTAACGCCATTGTCAAACACTTAATATACTGTAGTCAAACAGTAGCACATAGTAGAAATTGTCATCGGAGGGATTTAAAATGGTAGTACCAACAAATAATTATTGACATATTGACTAAATAACTTGTGAATTTTGTGTGATTTTTTTTTATCTTTATTAGGATTACCAACGATTGATACATTATTACATCGTTAATTAAAATTTACGGTCTAAATATTTCTAAATGTACAATCACTTAAAGGTAATCACAACATGCTATCAATTTACATTTTAGTATATACTATTTATCTAAGGAATTCTTATTTTAAATAATTTGAATTGTATGAACACGTGCGCGTGCATGTGCACGTGCATGTGCGTGCGTGCGTGTGTGTGTGTGTGTGTGTGTGTGTGTGTGTGTGTGTGTTTTACATTAATTATTAACAGTTTAGTACACGATCTGTGCTTTCACAATGTTTGAAGTACTTACATAAATTCTTATAAAACTGACATATGGAATCAAAATTAACATCAACGACCTCACCACATTCATTAAAGACTTTACAAAGTCTTGCAACTGGCGAATGCGCACCGAGAACAGTTCTACGACGTGGTGGGTAAAGAAATGGAATTGGTTTGCGTGGAATTCTTATTGGAGTGCGAAATTTAAATTGAGCGAGAAGCTGTGGACAATCTACTTCATTTCTAAGCACCTTGTATAAAAACATAATATTTATTAATTTTAGACGTATCGATAAGGGTAGCATATTAAAATATTGAAGTCTATCTGCATAGGATGATATTTTTAGTGCTTTTCCAACAGAGTATGTAAGATGACACATAAAGCGTTTTTGAACTCTCTCCAATCGCAACGAATGTGTAGAGTAGTGTGGACGCCAGACAACACTGCAGTACTCCATATACTCCTTAAATGATGATTTCAAATATTCCTTTTTTAATAGTGTGTAGAGTGTATGTCAAGGCAAAAAATAGTTTAATTTACGTTTTGTAAATAGGATATCTATGTTTTATATACCGATGTGTAAAAAAACAAAACAAACACCTAAAATTTAACTAATTACGGTCGAATTTCAACCACCAGGCGATCACAAGATTTTATAATAAGACTATTTTAGATTTTAACCCGTAATATTATACATGTTGACGTCATAGTGTTAAGTTCAGATAGAGGACACGACACGGACGGGACGTAGGATTTCAAGAGCTGATTTAATCTTGCGACTCATAGGAGGCCCAAGTTGTTGCGAAGACTCGGAGCGTGATTAAACCTTTGTGTGGTTAAATTCAAATACACGCTCTAATTATACGCCTGTTGCTCGGTTTAGAACAAGACGGCTGGAAATTCCGCCCACTAGTTCAAGTTTATAATAAACTGTTTATTTTTGATAAAGTCGGAAGTTTCAATTTAGTAAGTATAAAAATTAATTTCAGTACGTTAGTTTTCATGGTTATAAATAAAATTTGCGGCTCTCCACTAGAGTGACGACATCGTAAGACATGCAGGAAGTCGATGAATGCAGGTGGCTCAGGACCGTGCTTTGTGGCATTTCTTGTGGGAGGCTTATGGTTAAGCAGTGGACTTGTCAAGGGCTGTAATGTATGTATAATGAATGAAATAAAATTGAAGTGACTGTATGTACACTAAAATAACTGGCTCTATTAACGCGAGGGATTATTAGTTTGCTATAGGACATAAACAACCATTTTAAAAAATAACTGTCAATCAGTCGTAGGACTGCACGTCAGAAGCTCTAATACCTACATAGGAATAAAATAATCTAGGGTCAGAAGTAAAAATTTCTTAGCTTCACAAACTTGTTAACATTATTTTTCGATTAGGAAGTATTTTTATTATAAATTATTTTATCACCGTATTGATAAAGTAATAAAACTTTCATTTATTACGCTTTTACATGAAAATTAATGATTATTATCTTTATAATACAAAAAAAAAATTATAAATACATAACTTTATAAAATTTTGTCAATTGGATTTTCAACAGTTCTTTCATCATTTAAAAAAATTTTTGTTTCGATCTACGCCGTATGAACTTATAGCATCTTGAAGTCTTGCACTTGTATGCTTTGGTTGGGATTTAATTTTATTAATTATATGTTCCCAAGCAGATGGTAGCATCCAGCCGTCTTCTCTATTGAAATATTTTTGGTTTCAATAGCCTCGTGAATCATCCTTGGGAGGAATCGGTGTTCTTTAGCGAGGATTTGTGGTCTATCAAATCTGATGTAGTGACGGGGGCGATCTTGTACGGGTTCACAGACAGCAGACTACCCAGAGCGTCGATTCTTCACATCAATTATGTGTTCTTTAACGCGCATTTTTATTGACATTTTTGTTTGTCCTATGTAAGAGAGACCACATTCACAATCAAGCTTGTACACTCCTGCATCTTGCAGAGCGACATTATACTTGAATGGTGGTAAAAACTGACTAATCTTCTTCGGCGGCTTGAAGTGTGTTTTAACGGAAGCACGCTTCAAGATGTAGCCAATCTTGTCAGTGACACCTCTGACTATGGCAGTAAAGCAGGCACACCCTCATGCTCTGATACTAATATTTACCCACGGTAGCTATCTGTGAAGGATGGTGGTAATATTCACTGTTTAAATATCTATCTGTAAGGGTCTTTTCTATACAAAAAATATAAAAAATAAAGATTTGCTAGGCTCTTTCTTTGCGTCCAACTCGACTCTCGATGACGGGGGGAGTACGCCGCCGACCATCCCGCGGTGTGAGTGCTCCATGCCGGAAGTGCGGTTCACATAGCGCTCGGTTCGCAAAGCACTCCTCTCCCTGGACATCCAGAAGTCGAGTGGGCCTGACGGAATCCCCCCAATTGTGCTGAGGACGTGTGTTGCAGAGTTGGCACCGGTTTTAATGCGTCTTTTCCGGTACTCCTACTCCCTAGGCGTAGTCCCAAAACCATGGAAAACGGCTTTCGTCCACCCGATCCCTAAAAAGGTAATCGTGCAGACCCATCCAACTACCGGCCTATCGCCATCACCTCCTTGTTCTCCAAAACAATGGAGTCTATTGTTAACTGCCAGCTCATGAGGTACCTTGAGGATCACCAGCTGATTAGTGACCGCCAATGCGGTTTTTGCCGTGGTCGATCAGCTGGTGATCTTCTGGTCTACCTAATTCATAGATGGGCAGAGGCAGTAGAGTCCAAGGGGGAGGCGTTGGCCGTTAGTTTGGACATTGTGAAGGCCTTTGATCGGGTTGGGCACAAAGCGCTTCTTTCGAAGCTCCCTTTCTATGGGCTTCCCGAGAAATTGTGCGATTGGATCACCAGCTTTCTTGCAGATCGGAGCATCAAGGTCGTTGTAGACCGTGCAAGCTCCGATTACAAGCCTATTAATGCTGGTGTTCCACAAGGCTGCGTGCTATCGCCAACGCTGTTTCTTCTGCATATCAGTGATATGTATGCAAACCCGTAACATTCATTGCTATGCAGATGACAGTACTGGTGATGCTCTGTCGGCCGTGCCAATATTTCTCGGGAAAACGTCTCCGAGTGCCGGGACAAACTTGTGTCTGAAGTCGAGTCTTTGCTGAACAGGGCCTCGGATTGGGGGCGACTAAATCTAGTCCAGTTTAACCCCCAGAAGACACAAGTTTGCGCGTTGACCGCTAAAAAGAACCCCTTTGTCGTATCCCCTCAGTTTCAAGGCACTCCCCTTGTTGCCTCAGCTAGTATCGGTATCCTCGGCGTCGGCGTGCAGCTTCGTGATCACTTGGAAGACAAGGCCAAATTGGCCTCTAAAAAGCTTGGCGTGCTCAGCAGAGCGGGATAGTATGTCAAGCCGGCACACCACCTGCAACTTTACAAGGCGCAGGTTCGGCCGCACATCGAATACTGTTCCCATCTCTGGGCTGGGGCTCTCCAGTACCAGCTCCTTCCACTTGATCGCATCCAGCGCAGAGGGGCTCGAATCGTTGACGACCGAGTGCTTTCCGATCGGCTCGATTCACTGGCACTGCGAAGAGATGTTGCATCCCTTTGCATTTTCTTTCGCATATACCATGGAGAGTGCTCTGAGGAATTGTTCGGACTAATCCCAGCCACCAAATTTCGTGAACGTGCTATGCGGTACCATCCACACCATCTGGATGCTTGGCGGTCCACCACTGTACGTTTCGCAAGGAGTTGTCTTACGCGTACGACCTCTCTGTGCTATGGTTTACTACTGGCGATTTTTCCAAAAGACTGGTGTTGCAGTTGATCATGGGTGGTGGTAGTCACTTAACATCAGGTGAGCCGCATGCGCGTTTGCACCCTCTTCTATAAAAAAAAAATGGTGAATCTATTTAGCTCACTATGGCACAAAGTGGAGTATTGGGCTTGTGTATTTTTGCTAACCGATACAACTTCGGTGGTGTGCCAAATCGCCATATCAGTAATGAGGTAATACAACAGCTTTACGTGAATTATTGCGTTCGCTCCGGTGTGGAATTATGAGAGCTAGGGAACAGAGAGTGCACCTTTTATACGTGGTAGATCCATGTTGCAGCTATATCATGATCGTAACATGAATGGGTCGTTCCGAACGGGGAAAGGATCACACTAACAGAATACCAGTATAAAATAGCAGCTACATGATGGTGCGTTTTGTATGGTAAGTGTAGAGAACCAGAGACCCTTTTTTTAATGGATACAAGGCATTCCATCTTAATCCTCAGGGATGACAATGCATCTGCATTTTGATTCCTATCCGATGATAAATGGGCTACGTGCTCGCTTGTCACCGTTATTCTATTTAAAAAAAACTGTGCTTGCGCATTTACTCGTGCACTATAATCCTGTCTTGCGCAGATGGCTAGTCTCTGTTAAGTCCGGCTGCCGTTACCGAAATTCCGTCTGTAGGACATTATCATTATTAGTAGCTATATTATAGCTGCGGCACGAATTAGTCGGCTCGACTGTTGAAGAACCACAGAATACCATCATAAAATAGCAGGTTTATGACGCTATGTTTCGTACTTTGATTATAGAGAACCGGAAAGATTTTTACTGATAACAAGGTATTCTATCATAGTCTTCAAGGGTGGTAATGCATCTTGATTGTGATTCTTAATCGAAAAAAGATGTAGGTAGGTCTATGAGCCACAGAATCCACTTACCATCGGGTGAACTATATATTAATTTGTCGCCTGTTCTATTAAAAAACTACAGCGTTTCAACACCTCATGCTTGTGACACGACGTGCTCCGTGCTCTCCGTAATGTATTGAAGGTTACGTACAAGACAATTATAGTAATCGATCGATAAATACACTATCGCAAATAAACAGATATAATAAATTGCTAGCTGGCGGCGTGACTAGCGTGTATTTAATTCATTCGCCAAGCAATTTGCATTCTCAAAGAGTAAATAATTTTAGACTCAAAACTAGTTTTCGTTAAAAGCGTAATGGGAACTTAAGTTTACCCTGTACTAGTAGATAGCTATTTAAATTTGACATATACGATAATTCATTATAGAATTATGACAGAAGGTAGAATTCCTTTACCACCTATAAGTTCACTTGTATCGGAGCTAACACTATTCTTTAACGTTATTGGTATCTACATAATAATGATAATAATTATATAATACTGCATTGTAAATATAATAATAATATTACTAGTGTAACTACACTAACCTACCTATGTAACTAGTACACTTAGTATAGTACCTATATAACTGAATTTTAGTCAGTGACGATCGGGCCGGCACTGTTGTTACACGCGAATAAAATGTAAATAAACGCTATCTCTTACAAGGACTTATTTCATTTCTCAACACACTACACAGACATTAGTTAAAGTGGTGACCCCGACGTGATTCAGTGCTGTGCTCTCCTATGCCTGTGTAGTTATAACGTCAAAAATGACGTCCAGGGAAGAGAAACCGGAAGCGGAGATATCTCAAATAACAGTTTCGTCGAGAATCCCGGAATTTTGGGAAGATCAGCCGCGCACGTGGTTCATACAGGCCGAATCCGTACTATACAACCAGAAGCTCTCAGATGCTGCTAAATACCATCTGGTTATTGCAAAGCTGGGGAAGAATGTCGTACAGCAAGTCACGGATATCCTAGTGAATCCTCCAGCTGAGGGAAAGTACGACCTGCTGAAGTCAACGTTGCTCACTATCTTCGAGGAGTCCGAAACGCGCCAAATCACTAAACTCATTGGCGAGATGGACCTCGGAGACCAGCGCCCATCCCAACTGCTGCGTAAAATGAAGGACCTGGCCAGGGATCGATTTAAGGATGAAACTCTGAGCGTTTTATGGCAGAACCACCTACCAGCCGCAGTTCGTGCCGTACTGGTGGTTACCGGTACCAAAGACCTCAAAACGCTAGCTTCTGTAGCAGACCAGGTTATGGAAACAATGCGACCCATCAGCGTGGCAGGGGTAGAAGCGACTTCGTCAAATAACGCTTCCATCATTGCTGAAATAGCGAAGATTAACAAGCGACTGGATAAAATGGCCATGAGCAAATCGCGGTCCCAATCACGCGGACGTGACAGGATCCGAGCCCGTTCGCAGACTCAAGGTCGCCGCAGCCGTACTCCTGGACGCGCTGCGGCTCGGGACAAATGGCTGTGTTTCTACCATTATCGCTTCAAAGCTAGGGCGCAGAAATGTGTTCAGCCGTGCGCTTGGAAACCGGAAGAGACGGTAAACTAGATGCCATGCAGCTGGAGAAGGCGAGTAGTCGCATGGGCATCTCTAATCATCGCCTCAGCATAAGAGATAAGTCCAGCAACCTTATTTTCCTAATTGATACCGGTGCCAATATATCTGTTTTACCGCGAAATAAAGTGAATGTTAAATCGTGTGGTAATGGTTGTTCTGAATATATTTTATATGCAGCAAATGGCAGCAAAATAAACACTTACGGTGTTAAAACTTTAAGTTTAGATTTAGGGTTGCGCAGAGTGTATCAGTGGACATTTGTTATCGCGGACGTGCGTCAGCCAATTTTAGGTGCAGATTTTTTAGCGCATTATAAGTTGTTGGTCGACGTAGCGTCTCGCAAACTAATTGACGAGGTAACAAATTTTAATGTTTTAGCTCCTATTGTTTTCTGTCAAGAACAGTCAGTCCAGACCATAGATAAGTGTCATCCTTTTTATGATTTGTTAGCACAATATCCTGATATCACCAAGCCGGTTTCATTTAAAGAACCACCCAGACATTCGGTATACCACCATATAGAGACTAATGGCCCACCGGTGCACGCTAAAGTAAGACCGTTACCGCCGCATCGATACTCAAAGGTTAAGGAAGAGTTTAGGCTTATGCAACAGTTGGGGATTTGCAGGCCGTCGAAAAGTGCGTGGGCAAGCCCTCTACATGTTGTGCCTAAAAAAGACGGCCAAATACGACCATGTGGCGACTATAGGGCTCTTAACGCGATAACCAAGCCCGATAGGTACCCTATACCGCGATTGCATGATTTTACATATCTATTGGAAGGTAAAAAAATATTCTCAAGAATTGATATTAATCGCGCGTATCATGTTATAATGGTCAATCCTAACGATGTAGAGAAGACCGCAATTATAACACCTTTAGGTCTATTCGAATTCCCACGCATGACGTTCGGTTTGCGCAATGGAGCACAAACCTTTCAGCGGTTTATGAATCACACTGTTTTTGATGGCCTAAATTTCCTTTATACTTATATCGACGACGTTATAATTGCAAGCACGGATATGACGTCACATAGAGAGCATCTTAAGATCGTGTTCGAGCGACTAAATAAATGCGGTTTGACTATCAACCTGAATAAATGCTTATTTGGAAAGTCTAAAATAGATTTTTTGGGTTTCGAGGTATCCGCGGAAGGGATTCGTCCTCTTAAAGATAGAGTTGATGCTATTTGTGCTTTTCCGAAACCAGTAACTATTGAAGAACTCAGGAGATTTTTGGGTATGGTCAACTTTTATCGTTTACATTTGCCCAATGCTGTAGAATATCAAATGGAGTTAAATAAGTTTTTAAAAAACTCTAAGAAAAAAGACAAAACTAAAATTAAATGGGATGATAAGTCAAATGAAGCATTTATTCAATGTAAAACTAAGTTGCAAAATGCCGCAAGCTTATCGTATCCGAAACCCGACACCCCGCTCGCACTTATGACGGACGCATCGGATTCAAGCGTGGGAGCGGTATTGCAACAGCAAGTAGGTAATGCATGGTCACCGCTAGGGTATTTTTCAAGAAAATTATCGCCTACTCAACAAAAATACAGCACTTACGATAAAGAACTCGTAGCTATCTTGCAGTGAAATATTTTAGAAATATGGTTGAAGGTCAAGATTTAGTAATTTTTACGGACCATAAACCCTTAATTTTTGCGTTTTCAAAAATAAATAGTAAAGATGAGTTGCCTAGGCGCGTGAGACAACTACTTTTTATTAGCGAGTTCACTACGAACATTAAACACATTGAAGGTGATAAGAATGTAGTAGCGGACGCATTATCAAGGATAGAAACCGTAACTTCTTCGACCGTATTAGATTATGCAGCAGTCAGCAGTGCACAAAATAACGACGAGCAGCTAGTCAGTCTACGCAATTCTAATAAGTGGAATTTTAAACAGATATGTATTCCTGGCAGCGACTTACCCGTTTGGTGTGAAATGTCTACCAATCGAGCGAAGCCATATTTACCGGAACGATTTAGACGCTTAGCTTTCCACTCTGTTCATAGTCTTAGCCACCCCGGAATCCGTACCTCGCGTAAGCTAATGAGAGACAGATTTTTCTGGGTTAATATGAACAAGGACGTAGGTAAATGGGCCAAGTCATGCGTTGCATGTCAACGTGCTAAAGTTTATAGGCATAATACATCGGAACTAGGGAGTTTTCCTTTGGCTGAAAGATTTTCCAACATTCATGTCGATATAGTTGGCCCACTTAGTATTTCCTTACAAGACTATAGGTATCTGGTCACAATAATAGATCGACAGACCGGTTGGCCAGAGGCATTTCCAGTAAGAGATATATCTGCGGAAACCGTTTCTAAGGTAATTTTCGAGGGATGGATTTCGCGTTTTGGCTGCCCCGTTCAGCTTACCAGCGACCAAGGCAGACAATTTGAAAGCAATGTTTTTCAAAATTTAATGAAATATTTAGGTGTTTATAAAACCAGGACTACCCCGTACCACCCACAGAGCAATGGGCTGGTTGAGAGGTGGCATAGATCCCTTAAGGCCGCGCTTATGGCCAGGTTGGATTCTAAGACTTGGGTTGAGGAACTGCCTATAGTTTTGTTAGGCCTGCGAGCAGCTCCGCGTTCAGACACAGGCGTTAGTGCCGCCGAATTAACATACGGTCAGTCTCTAAGGCTGCCCGGAGATTTTTTTGGTGATAAATGTAATTCAAAAATTTTAAATCACAGCGAATATGTCGAACGTTTACGAAAAATGATAAGCGAGCTGAAACCTAAGCCTACGGCACATAAAGACTCTCGTACAGTATTTGTTCATAGCGATTTAAATAGCTGCACGCACGTTTTTGTTAGGAGTGACCTCATACGGAAATCATTACAACCTCCATACGAGGGGCCTTTCAAAATTTTGGAACGAAAAGGAAAAGTTTTCCTAATACAAATGCCCGGTAGAGATGTATGTATATCCGTAGATAGGCTTAAACCTGCTTATATTAGTGATAGCCAAAATATAAAAAACGTAGATAATAGTAGTGATAAGGAAATTTCTTTAAGAGATGGTAATATTAACATAAGCGGAGCGGATACAAGTGATCGCCCGCTCAGCTACACCACGCGTAGCGGCCGTATTTCAAAGAAGCCCGTACGTTTCAATTTATAATTTACATAAGTCTACTCAATAAATATTATTTAGCGTTAAATGGTGTTTGACGATATCAGACGTACTGTTTCGTTTATCTAGCTTGTAAGTAGTGTTTAAGAGAATATGCCCTAACAATTTAAGCAGATTCAAAACTTGTATTATATAATTATTAATGAAATGAATTAAAATGTGTAATGTAATATACCTATGTTTTAACGTTTATAATTGCAACTCGCTGTTATTGTTAAATGCATGTAAGTCGAGCGTTGATAGCTACTGACGCATCAAATGTAAATCTCAGTATTAAGACATATGATACCAAGTGTTTGTGCATTACGAGTGATAAGCAGTACGTTGTCACCCGGTTCTGCCTATACCTTATTGTTTGTATATCCAAATTTAATTGTATCTTAAAATAATTTTTTTGGGGGGGAGTGATGTAACTACACTAACCTACCTATGTAACTAGTACACTTAGTATAGTACCTATATAACTGAATTTTAGTCAGTGACGATCGGGCCGGCACTGTTGTTACACGCGAATAAAATGTAAATAAACGCTATCTCTTACAAGGACTTATTTCATTTCTCAACACACTACACAGACATTAGTTAAACTAGTATAATTATCAATATTTGTAGTGTCTTTAGAAGATTCTTTTTTTAAACCACTAAGAATTTCTCCTGTACGGTGGAGCAGTTTACATACATAAGTTTCATAAGGAAATACAATTTGTCTATTGGTTCTTGGTTTAAATTATTTTCTAACGACAAAACTCGCGATACCGTCCATACCATCCAGATAACTGGCTGTCCACCACTGTGGGTTTCAAGGAAATTTTCATCCAAGCACAACTTCCTTGTGGAATCGACAACCACCAGATATGTTTCTGGACCGATACGACTTCAAAACCTTCAAGAAAATAGCCTACTCCTTTTTAAAAGGCCGGCAACGCATCTTTAGCACGAATGGGTCGGCTCGACCGGGACAGGACTACTCTCTCACAGAATACAAGCGGAAGATAGCAGCTGTGTTGCATATGGTGAGTTTAAAGAACCGGATAACCTCTTTACTGGAATCGAGATCATTCCATCTTAATCCTCAGGGGTGACAACGCATTTGCATTCTGATTCTTATAATTGAGGATAAATTTGGAAATCTATGGGCCACAGCATTCATTTATTATCAGGTGGACTGTGTACTCGTTTGTCATCCAATGCAGTCGTTCATGGGCGGCGATAATCACTTACCATCAGGTGAGCCGTATGCTCGTTTGCCCTCTCTCCAAAAAAAATAACTAAGACCATATGTAGGTATACATGCAAATAAATTGAATTGAGTTGAATTAAAGCGCACTGCTGGCTGCTGGAAATGGACCTCTTCTGTTGTGGGGAGGATTTGGCCTATTCGTCACGCTTGACAGACGAAATAACCATTGCCTCTAAATATATGCATCTTGATCCATGAACGCTGCTGCCCGTCCACGATCTAGGTACGGCTGAAGCAAGCTAAATGGTTATAGCGCCATCTATCGGAAGACAAAAAAGATTTTGCGGCATTTTCCAAGGTTACCACTTACGTTAGCATTTGATTTCAGCAGCCGTTAACCCGCATACGCGATCATGTTCATAGGAATTTAATACAGAAGTGATGATGAACTGATTTCGGCGCTTACATCTTAGTTCGCAGGGGTGACAACGCATATGATACGTGGTGGAGCCATACTGCAGATATATTATAATAATAATAATAATTTATTTTATTTTTATAAAATGTACAAATTATTCCAATAAGTCTTAACTTAAAAATAGTCTACAATAACAAGCACCTGAACTAGGATAAACCTGTATCTCAGGTGTACGTGCTAAAAGATACATTAACAAATATCTTCTGTTTCTTATATAAAATGAATAACGTACTAACTAATAAGGGTTATTTGGGTAAAATATATCATCATTGATTTACTTATGACATTAATTAACTTAAAACAATCAGCAACTTCTCCGTATTATCGTATGACAAATTTTGTAACCATGTTCGAATTACCTTTTTACAGTCTGTCATTTTTAAAGGATATATGTACAAAATTGGATTGACTTGATTATACAAAAAAGGGCCGAGGAATGTAAAAAATCGTTTTAGTTAGTTTTAATTACTATATCTTTGCGTCTTCTAGTTTCAGTGACCTCTCTTCTGTAGGGCAATTTTAAGTGCTGTTTTAGTAACGTACTCATAACGAATAACTGGCGCACTGAGAGGACATTATAGGATTTGTATTGAGCGCGTTCCAGTGGTAGCAGTGTAGTTTTAGCTCCTCCACCCCCAGAGGTTATACAATAGGTAAGTATTGACTGACATAATGCGTAATATACTTGTTTTATTACCTTAATATCAGCAAAAGAACGATTTTTTTAAAAAACAAACATTAGTTTACGAACTCTATTGCATAGGTGGTTTATGTGGTTTTTAAATGTAAACGTAGAATCTATAATTATCCCAAGGTACTTAATAGTTTTTGTATTAGAAATGACTAGGGAGTAACATTTAGACTCTGTGACTGAGAAACATTGATGTGCATAAATTTCTGGAATGCTGGGTTGAGCTGCGCATAGAAAAATGAATATATTTGGTTTTGTCCGTATTAAGTGTTAATATGTTTTGTTGGAGCCATTTATTAACTCTATCAAAACCTTGCTGAGCATATAAATAAACCTTGTCAACTGTATTTGCGGAAAAAAGTAGCACGGTATCATCTGCGTAAGATATTATTTTACCTGAGTTAAGTTCAAGATTGCAAAGGTCATTTATATAAATCAAAAATAGGGTTGGCCCTAATACACTTTCTTGAGGCACGCCAAAATGAGTATTTTTTTTGTTCAGAGCTAACAACCTTATCGATTTTTATGCATTGATATCGATTTTCTAAATAATTCACAAAAAGTTGAAGCTGCTAACCTCGAATACCTATGCTCTCTAACTTATTTAATAGGATAGGAATAGAAGCCGTATCAAATGCTTTTGCAAGGTCAAGGAAAATGCTAATTGATTGGTTGCCTTTATCTAATTCTTTAGAGACGTAATCGGTCATTTCCTGCACAGCATCAGCAGTGGACAGTTTAGGCCTGAAACCATATTGCATATTCGATAATATGGATTTGCTTTGTAAATAATTCATTAATCTGTTGTTAACTAATTTTTCTAATATTTTAGACGTGGATGAGAGTATCGAGATAGGCCGATAATTGGAAACGTTTTTTTTGTCCCCCGATTTGAATACTGGAACTATAATTGCTTTTTTTAAACAATCTGGGAAAATTCCTTCAGAGAGACAAATTCTGAAAATATGGGTTAATGGTGGTACTAGAATTTGTCTATATTTTTTTAATATATTAATGGGTATGCCATCCCACCCAACCGCGCTTGTTTCTTTCAGTCCCATTATAATCCTTTTCACCTCACTAGGGTCCGTATCTAATAATGTGAACGAGCTTAATTGGCAGTTTTTTTGAGTTAAGAAAGTGGCCCTGTATTCACGATTATTGTTAGAATTGTTTGTTATTTGCTCAGATTTTTACCAACATTCACAAAGTAATTATTTGGTGTATTTGCTGATATAAGCGGCGAGGCATTATTTTGTAATAATTCTGACGAAGATTCATGCTGTTTGGAAATAAATGCAATATCTTTTACATGCCGCCAAATCTTTTTATTATCTCTACCAGACTCTTCTAGTAAGTTTGTAAGATTCCTATATCTTTTATATGAAATTTGTAAAACGGAATTATCTGAAGAGGACTTTGCCATCAGGTGTGGTTTGTCCCTGTGTTTCATGCACCTAATCAGGCCAGGTGTAATCCAAGGCTTTAAGTTATTATTTTTTTAGCTACTGTTCTATACGAAGTATTGCTAGCAATGGCATTTCGTATGTTATTTATTAAGTAAGGCAAAGAGATGTTTACGTCATCGGTTTTATAAACTGGGCTAAAGTCAATGTTTTGAATTGCTTGTTCAAGGTTTTTCGTATTAATTTTAGTAATAGAGTACTTACAATTAGGTTTCGATATTTTAAGGCTTAAGTTAAGAATGACGGCACTATGATCGGTTACTATAGGACTGGTGACAAGGGTTATAGATGGTATCCTAGTTTTTAGAAAAGTGTGGTCTAAACAAGAACCACTTAGATGTGTAGGGAGCAAATGTGCTGGGAGCAGGCCCCGGCATGCACATATATTAAGGTAGTCTTTTGCTCCGCCTTCACTGCCTTCTGGGTTTATATCAATATTCATATCACCATATACGGCTGCAGCACGAATGGGCCGGCTCGACCGGGGAGGACCACGCTCTCACAGAATACCAGCGTAAAATAGCAGTCCTATGCCGCTGTGTTTCGTATGGTGAGTGTGGAGAACCGGAGATCCTTTTTACAGGAAACGAGGCATTCCATCTTAGTCCTCACGGGTGGCACCGCATCCGCATTTTGATTCCTAATCGAGGATAAATATAGATGTCTATGGGCCACAGCATCCACTTAATATCAGGTGGACTGTGTGCTCGTTTACCACCCCTATTCTATAAAAAAAATATGCATTTTGTTTCTTAATAGATAGATTTACATACGATAGGTTTTAAAATTCATTTACTATAAGGTGGAATGTGTGCCCGTTTTTCACCACTTATACTTATATACAAAAGGGTGTATTATATTAGGAATTTACTCTTATGTTCGTTAAGATAAATGTGGTACCAAAGGTCTTTTGTTGAACAAGGTTTCGAAGACTGCAGTCTCCAGCAGAGGGCGCCGCGGTAATCCTCTTAGTTGATACTTAGCGGACGAGACAAGTAATCGGCGCCGCTGTACGGCTTCCTGATTACCGATCAAGCGGATGGCCTATAGTAAACGCCTATTATTGGTGCGCTCAGGGTTGCCAGGTTTTGACCGCTTCAGCACTGTATAATAATAATAATAATAATAATAATATCCCACAATTATCACACACAACGCCATCTAGTCCCAAGCTAAGCAGAGCTTGTGTTATGGGTACTAGACAACTGATAAACATACTTATATATTTCTAAATACATAAATATTATAGATAAATTACACCCAGACACAGAACAAATGATCGTGCTCATCACACAAACATTTGTCCTGGGTGGGAATCGAACCCACGACCTCCGGCATAGCAGTCAGGGTTACTAACCACTAGACCAACAGGCCAGTCGCTACTGCTAACTGTATGAACTCAGCATTAAACTGACTTGACTAACTAGTTGTTAATAGGAGTTAATTCCGAAGGTTGGACTAGTTAATTTAAAAAAAAACACAAAAGGACGGTCGCTACCAAGCTGTCTCAAAAGTCATATATTTAAAGTTTAAACTACTAGTAACTCGTCCTGGCTTTGCCTAGATAGGATCTATTAATGTGGCGTTATTCAGATTGAAGATATTCAAAGACCATTTATTTTATCAATTTTTCGTTCTTTTTTTTCAAAACAACATTTTAAAGTTTTATTGGATAAAATTTAGATTTAGATTTAGATTCTTAGATCCCTCCTTTCATGGCTTTCATCACGATCGGTTCAGTCCTTGCGAAGCTTAGCCGGACAGACAGACACACCGTAAATATTAAAATTGTTATTTATGTCTATTAGTAACATGCAAATAACCTGAATTTAATAGCACCCTCTTATTTCATTATTACTGACAGACACTTCCACTTGTTATGTAATATATTATATATAATAGGTGTTATTACTACACTAACTACTACTAATTGGTATTAACTACAAACACAAAAAATACAAAGTGTTTTATTTCTTTGACTTCATCAATATAAGTGTGAAAGACTTTGAAATACCTGTGTTAAGAAGAGAACTGACTCTTCTATAATCAAGTAACAAAAAACGAAGTTAATACGTGGGTGCTTAAACAAAACAAGATACCACTTTATGTACAAATAGGCAGAAAGGAGAAGATGAATGGTGGAGCCATGCTGCAGCTATATTAAGGTTGTAGCACGAATGGGTCGGCTCGACCGGAGAAGTACCACGCTCTCACAAAATACCATCGCAAAATAGCAGCTTAATACTGCTGTGTTTCCTATAGTGAGTTTAGAGCTCCGGAGACCCTATTTTACTGGAAACAAATTCCATCTTAGTCCTCAGGGGTGATAACGTATCAGCGCTTCGTTTCTTAATCGAGGATAAATGTAGATGTCTATGGGCCACAGCATCCACTTACCATCAGGTGGACTGTTGCTCGTTTGTCACCATTATTCTATAAAATAATATTAAAAGGCATAACCTTTCTGTTGCCCCCGCCGTAGGTGTCTACGAAGAAAAAAGCAGTTAGTTCGTCGCACTGCTCGACGGACTACACATGTCCTAGATATTCTTGTATTCGCAGGTTTCCGAATAACGTTTTTTTAACATATAGTTACTCTGATGAATAAGCCATCAGAGGTTCTAATAAGTCAAAGGTTATAATAAGAAGAAGCTAAAGTATAATCTCTGTTCAGCTTTTTATTTTATTTTTTGAATTCCATTCAGCGAGAAAACGCAGTTAGCGTTCCTGACACGATACCGAGGAGAGTAGGACTGTATGATACTCGTTATTTAAGTTTTTATTTTAAGTTTTTTATTATTTTAAATATTCTTAGTATTATTAAGAATAAATATTATATTCATTCATAAATTAAAAAAAGAATACCAGTAACGCTATTAACACTCGTGTTACCATCACTCCCGTTAACCGTTTTAAGTAAGGTTATAAAAATTCTTGTATTAAAAATGGTTCACCATACCAGTCGAACCGACGACTTTCTGAGTTTGCAGTTCGTTGAGCGTACCATTGAGCTACCGTCGCTTTTATTTCCATAGCTATTCTGCGTCTACTACCCCGGCGGTCCTCGTGACTGCCTGTAAAGGTCACGGTAACCTTGCACAATGTGCCGTGGTACCAGGCCGCGACGCCGCCACCCGCCTCCGCCCGCCACGACCTACCATCGGCCGTGTCTATCATCGTTTAGGAGGTCTCCAAATGTCAGCCTGTCACACTATTTTTAGATTATAGAATTACGTTATTAGCTCTCGCATAGTTTTAGTTGCATATTATTGTTTAGAGAATACGGGTGACTGACAAATGAGCACAGTTTACCTGATGTTTAGTGAATGCTGTGATTCATAGACACCTAATCTATATCTATCATCGATTAAGACTCAAAATGTAGATGCGTTGAGACTAGGATTACTTACTTGAGGACTAAGATAGACTGCTCCAGTGCCAATAAAAATTTCAAATTAAAGATCTTCAGTTCTCTACACTCAGCAGTAACAAAGCAACATTATTCTACGCTATAAGTAAACAACTGCGGCAAACTGCAGCAGCCTCATCATAATAACGATCAAATATAAAGAGCATGGCAACGATGACAAATATAAATAGCATGGCAACAATGACAAATATACAGAGCATGGCAACAATGACAAATATAAAGAGCATGGCAACAATGACAAATATACAGAGCATGGCAACAATGACAAATATAAAGAGCATGGCAACAATGACAAATATAAATAGCATGGCAACAATGACAAATATACAGAGCATGGCAACAATGACAAATATAAAGAGCATGGCAACAATGACAAATATAAAGAGCATGGCAACAATGACAAATATAAAGAGCATGGCAACAATGACAAATATAAAGAGCATGGCAACAATGACAAATATACAGAGCATGGCAACAATGACAAATATAAAGAGCATGGCAACAATGACAAATATAAAGAGCATGGCAACAATAGCAAATATAAAGAGCATGGCAACGATGACAAATATAGAGAGCATGGCAACAATGACAAATATAAAGAGCATGGCAACAATGACAAATATAAAGAGCATGGCAACAATGACAAATATAAAGAGCATGGCAACAATGACAAATATAAAGATCATGGCAACAATGACAAATATAAAGAGCAGTGCAACAATAGCAAATATAAAGAGCATTGCAACAATGACAAATATAAAGAGCATGGCAACAATGACAAATATAAAGAGCATGGCAACAATGGCAAATATTCCCTCCATGAGACTATCTATGGCGGAGGCCTATGTTCAGCAGTGGACTTTTGATAGGCTGTAACAGTAAGGGTTACGACGTAGTTTAATCACAACCTACACGTAGCGCTCTAAACGAATTATTAATAAATTTCATATTTACACCGTCTCTATGAAGAACATTTATAGCTCAATACAATAAATAAAACAATCATTATAACTTTTTAAGGATAAAATGTTAATAAGAAAGAAAAAACTTACTCTGCTATTACCTAATGCTGTACTTAATCTGGTAAATATTCAGTTAGTGACATATTAAGTTTCGATCCAGCTTTTATAAGATTTTTATGTATGTGTAGTGTTTTTGCAACTATTTAGTACAATTACCGGTTTAGTTGCAAACATTATTTTGTGAATTTTATCAGCAATAAATGACAGATACAGGTTTCTCTTAGACTCCGTATACGATTCAAGTTTTATTAAAATACCAAGAACTTTAAATTCAATTTTCCGTAAAAAATATCTTCCCACACCTATTTGACCTATATTATTATGTTAATATCGAAACAAAACGACAGGTATTGCTGCCATACATTTCATTATCGATAACGTATCGTTATGCGCTAAGCGTGTCTCATGGTACGGGGTAGGGTGAAAGAAGCGGTCATTCAGAGATAACAAACCTGTTTCGTCACGATTCGGGGCCTCGCGTTAAAAAAATTGGTTATAGTTGTTGTTTTCATTTCTATTTAGATTGTTTTATTTTTAGTATTGTTACGTTACACAGACAGATACATCAACAGACAAAGGGGTGATACGGCTATATAATATGAATACAGTCTGAAAAGCTTACTCAAAACTTCTTGGTTGGTTTCCAAACTAGGAGAGGTGACCTAATTAATACGAGCAGTAAAGCCCGGTAATAAGCGAGCAAGCTTGAAATAGCAAATGAAAACAAAACTTAAAAACTTAAATGTACGTTCATTTAGTTGCATGAAATGAAATGAAAACTTATTTTGCAACGGCAAAAGTTAATGTTCCGTTTAATAAATAACCAGTGCCGTGGTAGCTATTAGCAGTTACTAATTGCACAGTAGGCATAGGTATAGGTACGCGAGCAACTCGAGTTCGATCCATTCCAATGAAATTGTTAATTGCAATATTATTATTATAGTGTGGTGATTGAATGAAACTACAATATATACGGATTGTATCGGAGTTATTGACTTATTTTTAAGTCCTAACGTTTTGGGTGCTTTGCAGTACCCATGGTCATGGGCTCAGATGTTTGACGTCCCATTGTCTCAGTTAGCCCGGCTACCAAAAACTAATATTCAAAAACTGAAGGTATGTACGACATTGGAAACATCTCAGTCCCACCCGTGACCATGGGTGCTGTAAAGCATCCGATACTTCGGGAATTAAAAGTCAGTTAATTAAACGCGATAAAATCCTGTATAGTATATATATATTGTCATTGTTGCCATGCTCTATATATATATATATATATATATATATATATATATATATATATATATTAACAGACTTTTAATTCCCGAAGTATCGGGTGCTTTACAGCACCCATGGTCACGGGTGGGACTGAGATGTTTCCAATGTCGTACATACCTTCAGTTTTTGAATATTAGTTTTTGGTAGCCGGGCTAACTGAGACAATGGGACGTCAAACATCTGAGCCCATGACCATGGGTACTGCAAAGCACCCAAAACGTTAGGACTTAAAAATAAGTCAATAACTCCGATACAATCCGTATATATTGTAGTTTCATTCAATCACCACACTATAATAATAATATTGCAATTAACAATTTCATTGGAATGGATCGAACTCGAGTTGCTCGCGTACCTATACCTATGCCTACTGTGCAATTAGTAACTGCTAATAGCTACCACGGCACTGGTTATTTATTAAACGGAACATTAACTTTTGCCGTTGCAAAATAAGTTTTCATTTCATTTCATGCAACTAAATGAACGTACATTTAAGTTTTTAAGTTTTGTTTTCATTTGCTATTTCAAGCTTGCTCGCTTATTACCGGGCTTTACTGCTCGTATTAATTAGGTCACCTCTCCTAGTTTGGAAACCAACCAAGAAGTTTTGAGTAAGCTTTTCAGACTGTGTTCATATTATATAGCCGTATCACCCCTTTGTCTGTTGATGTATCTGTCTGTGTAACGTAACAATACTAAAAATAAAACAATCTAAATAAAAATGAAAACAACAACTATAACCAATTTTTTTAACGCGAGGCCCCGAATCGTGACGAAACAGGTTTGTTATCTCTGAATGACCGCTTCTTTCACCCTACCCCGTACCATGAGACACGCTTAGCGCATAACGATACGTTATCGATAATGAAATGTATGGCAGCAATACCTGTCGTTTTGTTTCGATATTAACATAATAATATAGGTCAAATAGGTGTGGGAAGATATTTTTTACGGAAAATTGAATTTAAAGTTCTTGGTATTTTAATAAAACTTGAATCGTATACGGAGTCTAAGAGAAACCTGTATCTGTCATTTATTGCTGATAAAATGCACAAAATAATGTTTGCAACTAAACCGGTAATTGTACTAAATAGTTGCAAAAACACTACACATACATAAAAATCTTATAAAAGCTGGATCGAAACTTAATATGTCACTAACTGAATATTTACCAGATTAAGTACAGCATTAGGTAATAGCAGAGTAAGTTTTTTCTTTCTTATTAACATTTTATCCTTAAAAAGTTATAATGATTGTTTTATTTATTGTACATACATAAACACTCACGCCTGTCACCCAGAGGGGTAGGCAGAGACTACAGACTTCCATTTAGCACGATCCTGACATACCTTTCTCACCTCTTCCACATTCATATACCTACGCATACATGCTCGTCGGTTAAGGGTACTCTTAATTTGGCCCATTTTTAGTATATCGCCAATTTGGTCGACAAACTTCCGCCTAGGACGTCCCTTTCCGACTCTTCCATTCACTTCTGCAACATATATTTGCTTTGTCAGTCTTTCCGCATTCATTCTTTCTACATGACCAAACCACCGAAGCATTCCTTTCTTAATCCTGGTCACCGCATCATCTTGCAAACCACACTCTTCTTTTATCACACAGTTTCTCACCCTGTCACTCAGATTCAGCCCTAACATACTCCTTAGCGACCGCATTTCTACCGCATTTATTCTACTCTCGTGCTTCTTCTGCCACACCCAACTTTCACTACCATACGTTAAAGTAGGGACTAATACAGCACTGTGAATTGCCATACGTGCCTTTTTTGACACATTCTGACTTTTCACAATAGAGTGTAGAGCCCCATTTACTTTATTTCCTGCATTCACTCGTCGTTCAATGTCCTTATCATATCTCCCATCCCTGCTGAATACACATCCCAAATATACGAACTCATCCACTTGCTCAATTAACTCTCCTTCTATTCTTATTTCACATACCGTTTTGCTTTCATCTCTTTCAAAAACCATCACTTTCGTCTTACTTGCGTTCACTTTCATTCCCCTTTCTTTTAATGACCTGTTCATTAATGTAACCATCATTTGCAACTCGGCCGCCGACGACGCAAGTATGACTTGATCATCGGCGTACAAAAGGCATTTGATGGTTAACTCACCCATTCTCACCCCGCATTCTTCAACTTTCAAATTTTCCAAACAGCTGTCCATAAATAGGTTGAACAGCCACGGGGAAGCTACACAGCCCTGTCTGACACCTTTATGGATGCCAAACCAGTCCGAGTAGACCCCGTTGATTCTAACACAAGCACTCGAGTCCCTATACAGAGACTTTAATGCCTGTATCAAACCAGCGCTCAACCTAAATGCGTTCAGCGTTTGCCATAACACATCCCTGTCCACTCTGTCATAAGCCTTTTCCAAGTCCATGAACGCACAAAAAATTCTTTGGTTTTTCGCCAAAAACTTCTCCGCGATCATGCGCATGGAAAAGACTTGATCTGTACACCCCATTCCCTTTCTAAATCCCGCTTGTACATCCCAAATTTTTTCATCAGTTTCTTTCATAACTCTTTCAATTAGTACCTTAGCATACAGTTTTCCCACAATGCTAAGAAGGCTGATACCACGGTAGTTTTTACAGTCCTGCTGTGACCCTTTTCCCTTATATATTGGGACTATCACGGCTTTGCACCAGTCTCCCGGTACCCGCTTTAGTTCCCAACATAAATTAAACAAGGTGTACAGCAGGCCTGCCACCACGTCCTCTCCAGCCCTTAGCATTTCGAGTGAAACTCTATCATATCCGGCTGCCTTACCTACTTTCATGCTTTTCATTGCTTTCATTATTTCATCCATACTTATCTCCCTATCTCTTTCATCTTCTTTCGGAATTTCTATTTCATTTAGTTCACACTTCTCCTCACTCATAAATTCGCTTTCAAAATATTCCTTCCATCTCTTTATTGTATTGAGCTATAAATGTTCTTCATAGAGACGGTGTAAATATGAAATTTATTAATAATTCGTTTAGAGCGCTACGTGTAGGTTGTGATTAAACTACGTCGTAACCCTTACTGTTACAGCCTATCAAAAGTCCACTGCTGAACATAGGCCTCCGCCATAGATAGTCTCATGGAGGGAATATTTGCCATTGTTGCCATGCTCTTTATATTTGTCATTGTTGCCATGCTCTTTATATTTGTCATTGTTGCAATGCTCTTTATATTTGCTATTGTTGCACTGCTCTTTATATTTGTCATTGTTGCCATGCTCTTTATATTTGTCATTGTTGCCATGCTCTTTATATTTGTCATTGTTGCCATGCTCTTTATATTTGCCATTGTTGCCATGCTCTTTATATTTGTCATTGTTGCCATGCTCTTTATATTTGTCATTGTTGCAATGCTCTTTATATTTGCTATTGTTGCACTGCTCTTTATATTTGTCATTGTTGCCATGCTCTTTATATTTGTCATTGTTGCCATGCTCTTTATATTTGTCATTGTTGCCATGCTCTTTATATTTGTCATTGTTGCAATGCTCTTTATATTTGTCATTGTTGCCATGCTCTTTATATTTGCCATTGTTGCCATGCTCTTTATATTTGTCATTGTTGCCATGCTCTTTATATTTGTCATTGTTGCCATGCTCTTTATATTTGTCATTGTTGCCATGCTCTTTATATTTGTCATTGTTGCCATGCTCTTTATATTTGTCATTGTTGCCATGCTCTCTATATTTGTCATCGTTGCCATGCTCTTTATATTTGATCGTTATTATGATGAGGCTGCTGCAGTTTGCCGCAGTTGTTTACTTATAGCGTAGAATAATGTTGCTTTGTTACTGCTGAGTGTAGAGAACTGAAGATCTTTAATTTGAAATTTTTATTGGCACTGGAGCAGTCTATCTTAGTCCTCAAGTAAGTAATCTTAGTCTCAACGCATCTACATTTTGAGTCTTAATCGATGATAGATATAGATTAGGTGTCTATGAATCACAGCATTCACTAAACATCAGGTAAACTGTGCTCATTTGTCAGTCACCCGTATTCTCTAAACAATAATATGCAACTAAAACTATGCGAGAGCTAATAACGTAATTCTCTAATCTAAAAATAGTGTGACAGGCTGACATTTGGAGACCTCCTAAACGATGATAGACACGGCCGATGGTAGGTCGTGGCGGGCGGAGGCGGGTGGCGGCGTCGCGGCCTGGTACCACGGCACATTGTGCAAGGTTACCGTGACCTTTACAGGCAGTCACGAGGACCGCCAGGGTAGTAGACGCAGAATAGCTATGGAAATAAAAGCGACGGTAGCTCAATGGTACGCTCAACGAACTGCAAACTCAGAAAGTCGTCGGTTCGACTGGTATGGTGAACCATTTTTAATACAAGAATTTTTATAACCTTACTTAAAACGGTTAACGGGAGTGATGGTAACACGAGTGTTAATAGCGTTACTGGTATTCTTTTTTTAATTTATGAATGAATATAATATTTATTCTTAATAATACTAAGAATATTTAAAATAATAAAAAACTTAAAATAAAAACTTAAATAACGAGTATCATACAGTCCTACTCTCCTCGGTATCGTGTCAGGAACGCTAACTGCGTTTTCTCGCTGAATGGAATTCAAAAAATAAAATAAAAAGCTGAACAGAGATTATACTTTAGCTTCTTCTTATTATAACCTTTGACTTATTAGAACCTCTGATGGCTTATTCATCAGAGTAACTATATGTTAAAAAAACGTTATTCGGAAACCTGCGAATACAAGAATATCTAGGACATGTGTAGTCCGTCGAGCAGTGCGATGAACTAACTGCTTTTTTCTTCGTAGACACCTACGGCGGGGGCAACAGAAAGGTTATGCCTTTTAATATTATTTTATAGAATAATGGTGACAAACGAGCAACAGTCCACCTGATGGTAAGTGGATGCTGTGGCCCATAGACATCTACATTTATCCTCGATTAAGAAACGAAGCGCTGATACGTTATCACCCCTGAGGACTAAGATGGAATTTGTTTCCAGTAAAATAGGGTCTCCGGAGCTCTAAACTCACTATAGGAAACACAGCAGTATTAAGCTGCTATTTTGCGATGGTATTTTGTGAGAGCGTGGTACTTCTCCGGTCGAGCCGACCCATTCGTGCTACAACCTTAATATAGCTGCAGCATGGCTCCACCATTCATCTTCTCCTTTCTGCCTATTTGTACATAAAGTGGTATCTTGTTTTGTTTAAGCACCCACGTATTAACTTCGTTTTTTGTTACTTGATTATAGAAGAGTCAGTTCTCTTCTTAACACAGGTATTTCAAAGTCTTTCACACTTATATTGATGAAGTCAAAGAAATAAAACACTTTGTATTTTTTGTTTCTTTACAATGGCAAAAGTTAATGTTCCGTTTAACAAATAACCAGTGCCGTGGTAGCTATTAGCAGTTACTAATTGCACAGTAGGCATAGGTATAGGTACGCGAGCAACTCGAGTTCGATCCATTCCAATGAAATTGTTAATTGCAATATTATTATTATAGTGTGGTGATTGAATAAAACTACAATATATACGGATTGTATCGGAGTTATTGACTTATTTTTAAGTCCTAACGTTTTGGGTGCTTTGCAGTACCCATGGTCATGGGCTCAGATGTTTGACGTCCCATTGTCTCAGTTAGCCCGGCTGCCAAAAACTAATATTCAAAAACTGAAGGTATGTACGACATTGGAAACATCTCAGTCCCACCCGTGACCATGGGTGCTGTAAAGCACCCGATACTTCGGGAATTAAAAGTCAGTTAATTAAACGCGATAAAATCCTGTATAGTATATATATATATATATATATATATATATATATATATATATATATATATATATATATATATATATATATATATAGTTTGATTCAATGTGTACTGTTCACGTAAATTTAAGAAATCATTAGTGTGGTGATTTAAACATTGTGGGAGAACCTGCACAACTGAGAGATCAAAATATTGAGAAGACATGTAAATGCTAAGTCCGCTAACGTCACAGGCCTTAATATTATCTTACGGAAGACCAAAACGCACTGGATCATTGCGGTGCTCTCTCGTATAAATATCGTAATGTTTATCTATGCAGCATTCTCATTCTAATGGCTCGTTAACTCCTAACCTTATTAGTAGCCCTTTAAAATGAGAGGAGATCTGTGACCAGTACCACATGAGTAAATAACTAGCACAAATTATATGTTACTTGCGGTACTAATTACAATAAATGTATAATATATTTCCGAAAAATTATAAAACAAAATACCTACTAGGTACATATTTTGCAAAAAGTTATGCACACGATATGTAACATTTCAAATATTATTATGTATCAATTATATTCTCTAGTTTATTAATAAACTGTAAATTAGGTACTTAAGTTTTTTTTTTACATGGTAGAGCCATGCTGCAGCTATATTGTGGTTGCAACCAGCACGAATGGGTCGGCTCAACCGGGGAAGGACCACGCATTCACTGAACTGAACTTCGTGTATGTCAAATATACAAAATTTGACATACACAAAGTTCAAAAACTTTATTAAACTAAGTTTGTATTAGAAGGGTTATTATAATATTATGGAATTTATGGATGATAATAATCCCTGGGAAGGGTGATCGCTACCAAGTTATTTCTAATTTGTTTTGTGTTGTTAATTGTAACGTACATTATTGTAAGCTATTATTTGAAAAAAAATTGTCCCGCTGGGTTTCTTGCTGGTTGTTCCCAGGACAGAGGTGTTTTTTGCGAACCAGTTGTAAATAAAAAAGTGACTTTCAATAAGTATTGTTTACAATCTATACTGAATAAAAAAGTTTCTGTTTCTGTTTCTCACAGAATACCAGCGTAAAATAGCAGCTTAATGCTGCTGTGTTTCGTATGGTGAGTGTAGAGAACCAGAAACCCTTTTTTTTGGAAACCAGGCATTTCATCAGTCCTCAGGGGTTGGCAACGCATCTGCATTTTGATTCCTAATTAAAGATAAATAATTCCTAATTAAATGTAGATGTATAGTCCGCGGCACCCATTTACCATCAGGCGGACTGTGTGCTCGTTTGTCACCCTTATTTTCCAAAAATGTTTTGTAGACATATGTATTTTACGTTGCTGTGAAAGTGCCATCTATGTTCAAAAGCATTGGCTAAAAGTCAATATTTTTCATTACAGTTTATATATTAAGTTTTTAAAGTGACATATCTATACTAAATTGGCTTTTCTCTTTTTCTCAACATTAATAAATAATAACATGGAAATTTTAGGTCATTTTTAAATTGGTTTAATGTACTTGTGTTACTTTAGGTAAAATAATAATTTATTTTCCATGGAAGGTGATCAGTACTATTGCTTTAAAGATATATTTTTTACATGTTTTGCAACTTTTTGTCAACCCCTATTTTAAATTTTGTCTAAGAATTTAAAATCAAACATAAAAAATTAATAAAAACTGTATTGTCATATGTTTTTCATAAATTTATCATAAAAATAATTTTTAAATTGTGTTGTTTTAGTAAAATCATGTTCCCATTTTTGTGCCTAAGAAAATAAATGTGTCAGATAATAACATTAAAGAAAAGCAAAAAAATCACAACTTATAAACATTTAGTTTAGTGATATATTGTTTCACGCCTCGTGGAAAGCCCTTGTAAAACCCCACGCAAAGCTGGAACAAATAATTCCTTTATTAAGGTGTATCCCTGACCAAAATGTTGCGAAAGTGCGTCTTTCAGACTCTATTACCTCATTAGTTATGAAAAATAAACTACATCTAAAAGTACATTATTAATGTTCGATATCTTATCATCACATTCCACGTTCTAATTTATTTTTATGTGCTTTAAATACATTTAAAATCAACTTTTAAAAAATGACCAAAATTCTTGATTACATGCATCTGTTGCTAAACGCAACCCTCTAATCATTTGAGGATAACACTAATGGATAGATAATTATAAAATCTATATTCTCCACGTTTTATTTAAATTTTTAAGTTCGTTTTTCTCTTTTAATTGAAATAATTCCGAAAATTGTGTGAATTCTATGTTAAAGGGACGTGCGCAGAGTGCGGGCGGCATTCCGCTGTATGCGTTCGGACGAGGTGGCTGTGTCGCCGTCGTCGACGTTCCGTATTTCGCCGCAAACATAATATTATTTGAGTACCTACCAACCTATGCGCTTACGTCACGGTAATATTATTTTTACAGTATTGTAAGTCGGTCGTATCTTTGAAATAAATCCTACAGCCGTGCGGTACGTAAACATGCGATAGGGCTGCCTGCCTCCAGCATTTTTACATTTGCCCATTGTTTTATGTGTTGTATAACTCAATGCATTTGCCTACTTTGTGTTTTCATTTAGTTTTATGATTGTACTAAAATATACTTTTTTATATAAACAAATATATAATAGGTACTTTGTGAATTGAATAGGAAGTGTTCAATAAAAATGCGTGTCGTTTTTTGATTGGTAGATTTAATTAAAAAACCGTGTTTATGTTTGAATAACAAATCGGTCTTATAAATTTGCAACCGAAAAATATTTGCGCCTCGGCTGAGACGTACGAAATGCTTTATTATTAAAATTTTAAGTATAAAAAATTCGCATTATAATATAAAGCTTAATTAAAAATTGTTTTGGGAAACATGGACAAGTTGGAGTAAAGGAATATCTTTTACTTGGTTATAGATACCTGCAGCTACTTTACAATTTATATGTTTGGTTTTAAATGAAGTTTGGATTTATTATTTTTTTATTTCAATTATATTTTCTGAAAGGGTCCTAGGAAAGGAATTGTCCACCGCGCTACCCCAATGCGTGTTGGCGAACTTCGCATGTCTTCGAAATATTTTTTTCTTATTTCTCAGACATGCAGGTTTCCTCACAATGTTTTTCTTCACCACTGAGCACGTGGTAAATCAACACTTAAAATTGCAATTACAATTTCATTGGTGCCGGCGGGGATCGAACCCGGTTTGCTCGCGCACTGTGAAAATTTCAGCAAGCGCTAACCATCTGAGCTACCCCGGCTCCTCTCCTCTCGAGCTAGTGACTTTATTTTATTTATGGTACGATTTTTGTCGCATGCCAGCGCTTACTTTTGGTTCTGGCAAAAAGTTGTGAAACGTCTGTGAACGTCAGAATTGTGCAAATGTTGGTCGCAGATATTTTACCTGCACTTCAAAATTTTATTGTGTGAGTATTTTAAAATATTTTTACGGATTTGTTGAACCATATTAAATAAAAAATAGTCTCCTATCTTTCTCTCTATGTTTTGATCTTCTAAAACGAGTTTGAGTTGGTAAAATCAAGGCAAACTTAGGGTAGGGTTATCAATTATTATTTTGATAATAAAACTAGTGAAATTCCGCGATTTTAAATGCGCAAGCGTGAACGTAGTTAGAACATAATATAACCTTTGTGTTTTACATAAATATCCTAAAAAACTTATTATTTTAATATGTTACTACCTATAAAATTATATAGTTTATTGCATTTTTATTTGAGTAATTTTTTAAGCAATTTCTTTATCTACGTCTATTTTTAGGAACCTTTATTTAGTCTGAATCATACATAACACTATATTACTGATTTACTTACTTATACGTAGTTTTCTTTTTTGCAGTTACAAATAACTTGTGAGGTTGAAAAAGGCAGTAATGAAAAAATAATAAGAAGAGTAATTATTGACGTCAGCCACTTCTTTTCATAAAAATTTCAAATCATGGTCCATTAGGTTGCAGCTTCACCGAACCACAACTTATATATATATATATATATATATATATATATATATATATATATATATATATATATATATATATATATATATATATATATATATATAATAACAATAATAATATAGTATTATTTTGTATTTATTTTATTTTAATATATATCTCGGAAACGGCTCCAACGATTTTAGCGACGAACGCTTGGATATATTTTTAGAAAATGTCTTTTTGTCCGTGTTTTCAGGCAATAAAAAAACTGCTACAATATAAGAAGGTAAATTTCGACTAATTACTAACGATCTGATGTCGTGTACACCCGACCATGCGGCTGTTTTAAATCGAAGCTCTGTAGATTTTTTTCGTAATTAAACGAAAAGTTACATATTAACAGCTAAATTATATATATACGTGAAGCTAAGATCAAGTACCGTTAGAAAGTAAATAAAATTTTATACTAAACAATTAAGTGACGTGATATTATCATAAATAACTTAAAATTAAATCGTTGTGAATAGTGACTGTGACGGTAATTACAAGTGAAATAGCTATTGTGACTCAGCAGTCCATAATAAAGGTAAATGAACTACCTGATTGTCATTCCATTGCAATCACAATATAAACAGAAATTTCGAAGACTAGCGTAAGTGACGCGTGGTGTATTTAGTGAGAGCACGGTCTGCGTACGAGATAGGCTTCAAAACCTCGAACTACTATTTTTTTTATTCTTTTTAACACTTAAATCTAGCTTTTGTAAAATTGACCAATATCTTTTTTATATACAAATTTGATAAAAAAGAAAAATAACAAACATTAAACAAGAACATTAAAAATGGACGGAAAACAGAATAATGACATGAAAACTAGCCGATATCAATCTGTTATATGTGATAAATGCAAATGTAACAGAGAGGCAAGAGATACGATATTATGCTCGCAGTGCAAAAAAAGATTCGACTTTCATTGTATTGGCTTGTCAGAAAAGCTATATCGATTAATGCAAGCAGAAAAAAAAGCTTCGTGGAAATGCAAAATCTGCTTAAAAAGCCAAAAAGAATTAAAATCTACACGTTCACACACGGAATATAAAAAAATCACATTAAGAAAAAAGACTGCCTCAGCAGCTAAACAAACTGCGTCACCTAAATCGGAATCAGTTGTAGATATATCATCTCCTCTGCTTTATTCATGCGGGATCGATCCGGAAGAAGAATGCGACGAACTAGAGGAATCCTCCTTGGAAATACTCTCAAAGAGTGAAGATTACTCAACTATTAAAATATGCGAAATGCAGGAAATGAAGGAAGAAATTAAAGAATTAAAAATTAATCTCTCGAGTACATAAAATGAGTTAGAGAATACGATAATAGAAAACAATGAATACAAAAGAGAAATAAATAAATTAAAAAAGGAAAATGAGGTTCTAAAGAATATCTGTCAATCTCCAATAATTAAAAGCACAAATGAGATAAATAAGGGATTTCACGTCTCACTTACCCCCTCAAACACTTCTAAATATAGCCATTCATCACACTTTTCTCCAATTTCTTCAAAGAAATCTGATAAAAAATGTAACAACTTGATAATTTCCTTACAAAACAAGATAAAAGAATCGCAAGAACAATTGTTGAATGCCAAAAAAGAGATTACCGAGCTAGAGAATCAAATACAAGAACTTAGCATCAAGCTCACTACTCAAAGGGATGAAGAACAGCTTACATCTCGCGACAAAACTGAAAACAATAAAAAAATAATGCATTCATCAAACAGAATATCTTCATTATGGGGACGCAACAGTGCATTGGTCTCGCGGCAGAACTCACTAAGTCAAAAATGAATAGCAGATACGAGGACTACCAAGTAACAGCGTTCATCAAGCCATTTGCATCTACGGAAGAAGTCCTAAAGCTATGTACCAATTTAAAGGTAGACACACACGATAAGGTAATTTTATGTGTAGGAGAAAACGATGATGATCCAGTAACAGCCATAGCAGAATTATATGCTGCATTGAAATTACTAAAGCATGCCACCGTTATTGTAATGAATGTAACTAGTAGTAAGCATTTAAATAATAATTCATTAAACACGCAATTAAAATTAATATGTAAAAAGTTTAAAAATAGTCACTTTATTGAAACTAAAAAATATTATCATTGTTATTTAAAGAACGCCTGTCATAGTATTAACATGTTTATTGATTCTTTGTATTACGAGAAAACATTTCTAAACTATTCTTTTATCAAGAACCATGTTCAGAAGAGCGGATGTAACGGAAAAGTGTTAAAGATATCACAACAAAAACTGATAAATTGTGGATATAGACACAAGCAGACTTCCATATTAGACTTTTTCTTTCCCTTACGTCAAAATTATCTTTTTCGTTCCACACAGTAACCCAAAAACATCCTCCAAACAATGTGTTAAAGACCTAAACAAAAAACGTGTTATTATTTTGCATCAAAATATAGCGGGTTTGCTCTCAAAAAACGACCTTTTAGAAGTGACGCTCTCTGAACTGAAAGACTGTGATTCAGAACCTGATGTAATATGCTTCTCAGAATTATTTATAAAAAAAGGTGAGGAGAAAAATGCTACTCTCTCAAATTACAAACAAGCAGCAAGCTATTCTAGGAATAGTAAACGTGGTGGTACCTGCATCTTTCTGCAGAAGGGCCTTACTTGCAACGAACTCAAATTTTTTGACAAGTACTTATTACCAGAAGTATTTGAGTGCTGCGGAATAAGAATCCCTAAATACAAAGTAATGATATTATGTGTTTACACCTCTCACAATAGATTTGCTCACTCATTTTTAACGAGGCTGGAAGCGGTGATCCATGAACTGTTAAAGACATTTACACAATATAAAATTATCATCACTGTGGATTTTAATATAAATACATTAGTGGAATCTAGAGCATCGCAACAATTAAAAGATATGGCTAAATACTTTAATTTAAAAATTCACATAAATGAACCTACTAGAGGAAATAACTGTATAGACCACATTTTAAGTAATATTAAACAAGCTAAGGGCGTGACAATGCCGCTTCATCTATCTGATCACAATACTGCCCAAATATTGTCATTCTCAATAGAAAGTACTCATAGTCTACAATACTGGTTCTTACACAAGAGAGACTATTGCAATGAAAATCTTCTAAAGTTTCGTGGCTACTTACAGTCACTATCTTTCTCAGATGTTTACAACGCGAAAAATATGAATGCAGCATTCGATCGATTCTATGATCTTTTTTGTACACTTTATAAATCTTGCTTTCCGAAATTAAAAATTAAAATTACCAATAAAAATTCAAAGCCAAAATGGATCTCCAAGGGATTAAAAGTTTGCATAAAAACTAAAAGATCATTGCGTTTCAAGTATTATAAACAAAAAACTAACGAGGACAGAGAAGCTTACTTGAGGTATTCAAAAATGCTTGAGGTAATAAAAAATTGCAATATCAAATATCTCCAGAACAGTCAGAATATTTGTAAAGCTTCATGGAAACTCATCAAAGATGTAAGGGAAAGCGAACCCCCACAAAATTACATTACACATATGAAATACGAAAATAGTATAATAACAAATGGGAAAAAAATAGCTGAACTGTTTAATGATTACTACGTAAACTTAACTGATGGAAGGTATATATATGATATGGACAAAAAGCGAAAGATACTATCAACGATCAATCATATATCAAAGTCAATTTTTTTAACCGGTGAATTCAACAGAAACTACTCGTATTATACAATCACTAAACAATTCTAGCTCATGTGGGTATGATGAAATCTCAACAAAAGTGTTAAAATTCTGTAAAAATGAACTAGCCCAGGTATTAACATACCTAATTAATTTATCCTTTGAAACAGGATGCTTTTAAATTCTCGATCGTGAAACCTATCCACAAAAATCAGAATAAATCTGAAATCGGTAACTATCGCCCAGTTACATTAATACCGGTGTTATAAAAGGTATTTGAAAAGGCCATGCAAAAAAGACTGCTCAACTATTTAACGAAATTCAAAATCATTACACCGGAGCAAAATGGGTTCCAAAAGGAAAAATCAACTACCCTCGCGTGCTTTAATCTAATACATAACGTTATTCTTGGACTCGATGATAAACAGCGTACTACTGTACTTTTCTTCGATATGTCTAAGGCATTCGATTTTGTAGTTCACAATGTCTTGTTAGATAAACTGGAAAAGTATGGGATTAGAGGTCTTTCTCACTCTTGGCTTAAAACATATCTAGAAAATAGACATCAATGCGTAGAAATAAATAGAATAAGCGAGAGAAATACAACTACATCCGATCGTTCTAATTATAAAATAAATAAGTTTGGAGTACCACAGGGTAGCGTTCTGGGTCCTATATTGTTTTTATTATATATAAATGACTTACCGAGATTGACTAAACATCAATGCATAATGTTTGCAGATGATATTTCCATTATTGTTAAATCAAGTTATAATGACAATTTAAATAATTATGAAAATGAAATTAATAACACAATTAATAATATAGTCCAATATCTTAAATTAATTAATCTAAAAGTAAATCTGAATAAGACAAATTTCATAAATTTTAACATAAAAGGACGAGCAGCAAATAATCTTAATGTGCTGTACAAAAACATACCTATTGAAAGGACTACCATGGTCTCATTTTTGGGTGTAGTACTTAACGAGAACTTTAATTTCACGGGCCACATTGATAAAGTTTGTAATAAAATTAATAGGTTTGCTTTCGTCTTAAGGCGTTTAACTAAGATAACGACTCTTAGCGTAACTATGTCTGCTTATTATGGTTACGTCGCGTCTAATAATAATTATGGTCTGGTTTTGTGGGGCAACAGCGTTGAAGCAAATAGAGTTCTCATCGCACAAAAAAATGTATACGTGCTATATGCGGGAGAGGTCCATTTGATACATGCAAGCCCCTATTTATTAAGCTGGGTATATTAACAGTCCCTGGCATGTACATATTGGAAATATATAAATTTGTCAAACAACATGCAGAATTATTTAAGTCAGCTTGTGATATATATCCACGAAGCACTAGAGATAGTAAACGGCTTGTCTTAGACCATAAACCAAAAACTTCTGTCTATCAGAAAGGTTGTTACTGTATGTGTGTAAAAATATTTAATAAAATTCCAAAGCAGTTCAAACACGGCTCTACGATTCTCATGACCAAAAAGTTACGTGAATGGCTAATAAGAAAATGTTTTTATAGTGTTAAAGAATTTCAAAATGATAATAATATGCATGTTGACATGTGATAGACGTAATTGCTGTGTATCACTACGTATCACTGTTTTATCAGACCTGTATTTTTGATTGAGTGTATTTAAATTTTAATTATGATATTGATATAGTAAATTATGACATTTTGAATTATATAACTTACATTTTTTAACTTGACATTTTAGAATCGACTACCGCTATATTATTTGGTAATTTAAAAAAAAAACAGTTGCATGCCGTATCTCATGGCTAAATAGGTCTTTAAGCAACTTATTTTTATTGTAAAAAACCTATCACTTACCCTATTTATGGCAATTAAATAAATTTGAATTTGAATTTGATCGTTATAGCTCAGGTGGTATGTCGGTCGGGCGTGATATCGAAGTTCCGTGGTTCGCGTTCCGGCTCCAGTACGGCTTTTTTCCTTTTTTTCAAGTTCCCTTCTTTTGTGAGAAAATCTATTATTTCAAACTCTTTTTTTAGTAATTAATAAAAATACGAAAATTTTAATAAAACTAATTGCACTCATGATTTTTTATTCAAATAATCAGTTCAGTTTTTTCTATTCTGTCAATAAGATCAAAAATATTATTGAAGTTTCATCAGTATGTAATTTATATATGTAATTTCAAAAAAAAAAAAAACGAGCAAAGCTCGGTCATCCGGGTACTAGATATATATATATATATATATATATATATATATATATATATATATATATATATATATATATATATATATATAGTAGTTATATAGGTATATATATATATATATATATATATATATATATATATATATATATATATATATATATATATATATATATATATATATATATATATATATATATATATATATATATATATATATATATATATATATATATATATATATATATACCTATATAACCACTTATATATATGGGCGTATGTATGCACATATGTTTTCATTTAATAGCTGCAGCTGTTTGTTTATAATTTAAGGAAGTTAAAAAATTTGTAATCAATTTCTTACATTCAAGATAATAAAATTGACTTTATAATTTATTTTGTTCTATTTATTAATACCTGCCCACTATTACTAATCACAAATAATCACAATATCTCATTAGTTATTGTAATTGGGTAAAAATGTCTATTTAGTTACTAATGCTATATTTATTATTTTAATAATTACCTACCCAGTAGGTAAATATTAAAATAATAAATGTAGCATTATAAACAGTAAATCTCCCTCAAACTCAATTTACTAATATTGTTCCTAAATGAGGAATAGCAGGTAAAAGATTAGTAGGTAATAACTATTGCTCCTCAAAATTATATTTGACCTCAAGGTAAAACATATCCTAAAATTCAGTAGCTAAATAAAATAATAATACCTACTATTCAAGTATATTTTCAATATGTAAGTAAATGAAAATAACAAAAATGAAGCACCATTAGCATGTAAAGTTCGAATCATTTTCGGATCATTTCGACAAATATTATAATTTACACTATAAAAAGCTAATTCAATATTAGCAGTATAGTAGGTATATAGTTAAAAATAATCAAAATAGTCATTTTTACTAATTAGATAATATATGAGAATACATAATTCTAATATAATGCAACTAATATACCTAATAAATAAAGAAAATTAAAATACACTTATCATTGTCTGCCGTGTCTATTTCCATAAAATAGTTCATTGACATTGAAAAATTAATACTACGTTCGTACCAGTAGGTGGCGTCTGCAGATTTCTTACGCGATATATTGTAGCAAGAGCGTCGGCAGACCAAACGCTCAAGGTCGTTCGCTAGAGGTATGGCCTTAAAATACCTACTTTTCTTTTGATTATCTTGTCGTTACCTACCGTTACCGCCTATTAATGGCTTAGCAAGATCCTCTGTTATGCTGAAACTACTGCATCATTGTTTTTGAAATAAATATATGGTGAAGTTGAGGATTAATGTCAAGTACTATGTTAGACGAAAACACGATTCCATAAAATTTTCTCGATAGAAAAAAAAATCCAAAGTTACCTCCAAACCGACTTATAAACCACTGGCATTCAAAAAATACTTAAAATTAGATCATGAAACTTTGCATACTAACTGAACTAACTATAAAGCAGGACTTATGTTATTTAATTTTTTTATTTATAATTACTTTCACCGTAAAAAGAAATTACATAAACTATCGTCGTTTTAAACCGCCCGACACCGACACCGTCATTCACTCTAGCTTCGGCTTTTGAAAGGAAGGGTTGTGTCGCTTGTGCTCAGAACATACATTACGTAACAGGACGACGTAAAATTAAAATATTAAAATAGACACTTAGGTTTATAGTGTTGGCGCAATGGGAAATAAGCGTAATAAAAATAAGAAGCGTATGATAAACTTAATGAAGTAAGTATCTACCGACCTATCTACTTACAGTATTAGTACTTACTTACTTACTTACTTATCGTCACGCACAATCCCTAACGGGGTAGCCAGAGAGAACAGATCGCCAAGTGTCACGATCCTTACATACCTCTTTCGCTTCTTTCAGGTTCATTAACTTCTTCATACATGCACGTCTAGGTATCCGAGTACTCTTGACCCTCCCCTCTTCGAGCAATTTGCTCACATGGTCTTCGAAAGTTAGTCTCGGTCTACCTCGACACCTTCTAATATTTACTTTCTTATTTAAAGGTTAGCTGGCAGAGAATGCCTTTTCGGCATTAAGTTCGCCTTTGTACCAAATTGTTTTGTTTGAGTGCAATAAAGAATTTTCTATCTATCTATCTATCTATCTACTTTCGCTCTATATATTTTCTTCACCATTCGGTCTTCACTCATTCGTTCAACGTGTCCAAACCATTGGAGTACGCCCCTATCAATTTTTGTGATAAGGTCATCTTTCAATCCTGCCATATTGCGAATCTCTTCGTTTCGCTTTCGGTCGGCTATGGTAACGCCACACATTTTACGAAGAGATCGCATCTCCACTGCATTCAACTTGCTTTTATGCTTCTTCTGGCATACCCAGGTTTCGCTGCCATATAACAAAGTCGGTACCAACACTGCGTTATGTATTACAAGGCGTGCACTCTTCACCACGCCTTGCCTTTTTATTAATGCATTCAGGGCACCATTGACTTTGTTTCCGGCAGCGACACGCCTATCCACATCTAAATCACATCTTCCATCCCGGCTGAAAGCACTCCCCAAGTATACAATTTCATTTACCTGTTCTAGACATTCCTGATTTACCCATATTTCACATTTCGTTCTCTCTTCGTCCTTTTCAAATACCAGAATTTTAGTTTTATTAGCATTCAAACGGAGACCTTTAATTTCACATTCCTCTTTCATACACGTAACTAATGCCTGCAGTTCTGCTTCTGATGGTGCAATAAGCACTGCATCATCAGCATACAGCAGACAATTAACTTTTATGTCACCCAATTTCACACCCAAACAGCTATCTTTCAGCTTCTGTAAACAGCTGTCGAGATACAGTATGAACAGCCAGGAAGACATGACACAACCCTGTTTTACGCCCGCTTGGACGCTAAACATGGGTGACAGGTCATGCCCTACCCGCACACAGGCTTTACAGTCATAGTAAAGTGACTGCACAGCCACCATATCTCGGCAACAGTTCCCACATTTTCTTCCTTATAACCTTATCAAATGCTTTCTCAAGATCCACAAAAGCACAGAAAATCCTCTGGTTAACACTCAGAAGCTTCTCCGTGATCATGTGTAGAGAAAACATTTGATCCGTGCATCCTCTTCCAGGTCTAAATCCGCATTGTGCCTCCCATAAGAATCTTTCCGATTTCTCTTGCATCCTGCGTGTCAAAACCTTCGAATAAACTTTACTTGCTAAACTGGTCAAGCTGATCGCCCGATAGCTCCCGCAGTCAAAATGTGAACCTTTACCTTTATATAAAGGCACAATGACCGCGGATCGCCAATCATCCGGGACATCTCCCGTCCGCCAGCACAAATTGCACAGCAGATGAAAGCTGTCCCAGACGCGAGACCCACCGTACTTGACCATTTCAGCAGTAACTCTGTCTAGTCCCGCAGCCTTACCACATTTCAAACTTCGAATCGCACGTTCAATCTCTTTCATGCTGATGACCTCAGTGTCATCGAGGTCCGTGTCTGGCGTGCCAGTCACGGCGACACCCCCGGATCCTTCACTAAGATCATGACACGCATACAATTCTTTATAAAATTCACTCCATCGCTGCATGACGTCCGATTTTTCTGAGAGGACGTCATTGGTTCTCGAAAGCACTTTGTTCATTCTTAAAGCTGTCGCACCACTCCGGGACCTTCCAACCTCTTTCCAGAAGAGTTTGAAGTTTTCCCTAAAGTTGTGCGACAACCTCTCGTCCGCTTCTATTCTACACCTTTCACGTACTTCCTCAATCAATGTTTTCGCATGAACTTTCTGCAGCTTATATCTTTCTTTCATCTTCTCTCTCATATGCTCATCGTTACTAGAGGCTAAGTAGTCTAACCATGCTTTTTTCTTCTTTTTTACAGCTTCTTTCACTTCGTCATTCCACCATGCATCTCTTCTTTTACTACTACCTCTTTTTGTCGTACCACATACTTCTTCCGCTGCACTTACCATTCCATCCCTAAGGTTCTGCCATGTTCTCTCCACACATTCTTTCCTGCCATCGATGGTGTCAAGCTTTTCGGCTACCCTCGTGTGATATTTGTCCCTAGTATCCGCTTCCTGAAGCTTCCAGCTTCGGATGCGACAGACCGACTGTGGTTCTGTTACTGCCGTCCGATGGCGCCAACCCGCGAACAAACCCCTAAATCTAGTAATTACTAGATAATGATCCGTTCCCAGGTCAGCACCCCTGAACACTCGTGTATCCATCACCTGTTTTCGCAGTCGGTCATCCACCAGGAACAAATCAATCATACTTCTCTCATTCTTTCTTTCTCTAGTGTACATATGGATCTTCCTGTGATTAAACATAGTGTTTGTCACAAGAAGACCCTTTTCCTTGCATACAGCCAGTATAAGCTTGCCAGCATCATTAACCCTTTTATCTCCAAACTTTCCAAGCACCGACTCGTATCCTGGTCGAGCGATGCCTACCCATCCATTCAAATCACCACATACAACAGTTCTTTCGTTTCCCTTTACCAAATCTAGAACTTCTCTTACATTCTCCCAAAACTCCTCCAGCTCAGCCCTGGACGACGAAGCTACCGGCGCATAAACAGCCAAAAGGAATAACTTCGTCAGTCCCATTTTGAAGCGAACCCAGAGAAGTCTTGAGTTCACAACCTTGTATTCAGTCATAAGATCGACCAACCGGGACGACAACAGCACTCCCACTCCTTGGCAGGCGTTCTCGCTTTCCAGTACAGTATTAGTGATTACAATATTATGTAGAAATTAGCATATGGCAGGTTTGGTGCAGTGGCTAAGCGATTGGTTGTTGCGCTGCTAGTCACAGGTGTTTCTGTATGTCTCAGATTAAGTACTTCATCTGAGCTGTATGTGAAAATTTTTGATTGTAATCGCACCGTCTACGGTTCAGGAGAAATCGAGTGTGGTGCAACTTTATGAAAAAAAAAAGATAAAGTTACCTAAATAGGTTTGTTTTGTTTTGTCAATATTCAACAAAATTAGTAGTAATTGTTTTTTTATAACGTTGCCCCACTCCAGAATTTCTCCCGAATCGGAGACGGTGCGATTACAAACACAAATTTTCACAAGTATCTGTAGGCCAATAAAATATTTGTTCCGTATGGGAATCGAATCCCCGACCCGTAGTGCAGAAGCCAAGCACTTAGTTAGTAATAAAAAAATATAAGTGTGTTCGTAAATAAAACTAAAATACTTATCCGTCCTCACATTATCGGTACTCCGTAGTGCACTGGCTTAGCAATGAGTTACTGAGCAAGAGGCAGTGGCAAACCTCTGCAAACCGATTCTAAGCCACTGCATAAATTCTACTGCTACAAAAAACTAGTCAAGCGCGAATCACCATTGTACCAAGATAATTTTATCTACTATAACAGTATTGTCTCGGCCGAATCTTTGAAAAATAAAAATGCCTACAGCCGCGCGGTATGTAAACATGCGATAGGGCTGCCTCCAGAATTTTAGTTAGATTTGCCTACTTTGTGTTTCCATTTAGTTTTATGATTGTAAATGTACTTTTTTTATATAAACAAATAAAATAGTTACTTTGTGAATTGAATAGGAAGTGTTCAATAAAAATGCGTGTCGGTTTTTGATTGGTAGATTTAATTAAAAAACCACGTTTATGTTTGAATAACAACTCGGTCTTGTAAATTTGCGACCGAAAAATATTTGCGTCTCGACTGAGACGTACGAAATGCTTTATTATTAAATTTTTAACTACAAAAATAATCCGTATTCTAATATAAATCTTATTTAAAAAATGTTTTGGTAAACATGAGCAAGGTGGAGAAACGGAATATCTTTTACTTGGTTAAGATATTAGATACCTTCAGCTACTTTACAATTTATATGTTTGGTTTTAAATGAAGTTCAGAATATTTCCTCCATTTTTTATATATTCCACAAAATCATCACTGCGGCACAGTCAGGACTACCTGCATGCCGAGCGCATGCCAAGATCGAGGCCCGTAGGCATAGCTTCCGCTTCGTCCGTTTGTGTGAAGTTGGAATACTGTATAAATAAAATTACCGAGATTGTACTGAAGTTCTGTAGGCATTAGTTTGGTGTGGAGTCGCCAGGCGTCCAGATAAAGCCGGACACAGTCACGCTTTTTGATTGCGTGTCTGGCCAAATTAGACGGTGTCCGGCCTGTCCGGCTTTTGTCAGGCTTTTTATATTCGACAATTTTTTTAAATTTTTTAAGTACTTAAATACATAGTATTGCAATAGAACACTGATTCATTCAATTTTAATTTAGGATTTTATGGCAAATGATATAAGCATTGATTTACTTTAAAATATATTATCGTGTTATACTAAGACTAAATAATTAAGGGTGTCCGGCCTTTTTATCAAAATATCCGGCTAAGCTGAAAGGTCCGTCCGGCTTTTCGGTTTAAAGACCGGGCAATCCTAGCTTGGTAGTAAGTTTACGCTTTGCATTTTACAATCTTATAAACTTACAATATAGTGTTCGTATCGTATTACATACTACTTTATATATATATATATATATATATATATATATATATATATATATATATATATATATAAGGATATAGAACGACGAGTGAATGCGGGAAATAGAGTAAATGGGGCCCTGCACTCTATTCTGAAGAGTCAAAATGTGTCGAAAAAGGCACGTATGGCAATTCACAATGCTGTGTTGGTCCCTACTTTAACGTATGAAGGTGAAAGTTGGGTGTGGCAGAAGAAGCACGAGAGTAGAATGAACGCAGTAGAAATGCGGTCGTTAAGGAGTATGTTAGGGCTGAATCTTAATGACAGGGTAAGAAATTGTGTAATAAGAGAAGAGTGTGGTTTGCAAGATGATGTTGTGACCAGGATTAAGAAAGGAATGCTTCGGTGGTTTGGTCATGTGGAAAGAATGAATGAGGAAAGAGTGACAAAGAAAATTTATGTTGCAGAAGTGAATGGCAGAGTCGGAAAGGGACGTCCTAGGCGAAAATTTATCGACCAAATTGGCGATTTATTGAAAACGGGCCAAATTACGAGTACCCTTAACCGACGAGCATGTATGCGGAGGTGTATGGATGTGAAGGAGGCGTGAGAGGTGTGTCAGGATCGTGCCAAATGGAAGTCTGTAGTCTCTGCCTACCCCTCTGGGTGACAGGCGTGAGTGTTTATGTATGTTATGTTATTATGTAATCTTATAAACTTGCAATATAGTTTTTTTAGTTGTAAGAATATGCCGTTAGTATGTACAATGAAATTAAATTTGTGACATATAATTTTATGTTCATATAATGACAAGTTACAAGTCAGGAAAACGGTTGCGTTTCGTCCGTCAAAAATTCAGCAACGACCCCATCACCATGTTGTCGTTTTAGCGCATTTGGCGCTAGATCTGGTGCAATTCTTGGGTCTATAGCGCTTTTTTTTAAATATCTAAGCGCTAAAAATATCTAGTGGAATCTGGCGGAAAATTTGATACTAGTTTTTTTTAATTAGGTAGACTTTATTGCACCTTAATAAAAGAATTACAAAGGGCGGAGTTAATGCCATTAGGCATTCTCTCCCAGTCAACCCGGTGGCAGCACAATGTGATAAAAAAACACTAGCGAGTCTATCGTTCGGGTATTCTCTGACCAACATGTTGTTGATGATGATTTCTCAAATTTACGCGAACACTACACATTGAATAAAACTAAATTTACGGATTTTATCGCGTTTTTTTAAATAAACGCGATAAAATCCGTAAATTTAGTTTTATTCAACGTTGCTGAATTAACGCATAATTGTTTTATCTTGCTTTTGCATTATGGTATCATGTAGCTGTTTTGCTTTTCATTACATTAATCCTCTGAGCTTTAGTACTTTAGTAGTAGTGAGAAAAACTGGTTTTTCCCACTTTTGAGTTTCGTGTTAGTCTTTTAGCTATTTATTTTTGGTTCATGAAAAATGTTTAAATGGAGGTGCCACCAAGGAAGAAGGCTTATAGCCAGAAATATAAATCTGAGTTAATGGCACGGAATTCAATTGGTCAAATAAGAAGGTGATGGTGATGACATAGTGAAGTTTTGGGCTCAATCTCCGGATACAACTTTCGGCTAGGATGAATGCCTTTCGGGAATTAGTGGACTTAACTATCAGCGTGCCGTCACTTCCACATTCAAACGCCGAAGTAAGTATAGCGTATTTTCGGCTTTATGAACATTATCAAAAGTAAACTACGTAAGCGAATGTCAGCTGAAACAGTGAACTCAAATATAATGATACTTTATCAATAACAAAAATTCTTAAGCAAAGCTGCCACACATAAAGACTTACCTGAAAATCTCCTCGACAAATTACTAAACCTGAGAATAAAGGAGTAGAAGCAGGTGTAGGCTCATCATCGGCATCTGCAGATGATGACCATGAAGACGTAGTAGAATTATGTAGCTAAGTTGATTTTTGTACATAATATTAATTAAATAAATGAAGATGTATTTAAATAATCGCATTTTTTCTTATTTCCTTATAAATGTACAGGATACAACTTAACGGAATTTGGTGGATTTTAGAAAGCAAATTTTCGTAAAATATAGGGCAGTTTTGATATGGATTTAGTACATCTTTTTTTCTTCATACGGCAACATTGGTCACCACCTTTTACGACACCCACCGGGATGATAATAATAGGGTAGTAGATTTTCTTACACTGCCACTACATTGTTCTGTCTTTATTAAAACAAATTTTATATTAAAAAACAGGTAATTTTATACTATTGCGGTCACCTCGTTTTTTGGCTCTAGAAAATCGAAAAATCATCCGATTTCGATGTGGATTTCCGAAAAAAAATACAAGAATAAAAAATGAAAATTATGTTGGTTTCAAGGATTTAAATATTCATGAAAATGCACTCATTCACGTATAATCGTTGAAGACTTTTTTTAAATAATCAAATGAAGTTGTTATATTTTTTTTCATAATCTACAGAAAAAAAAACATTTTAAATAAAAAAAATGTTTGTTTATTAGTTTTTTATTTTGGTTTTTATTGAGTGTAACATCGAGCGATGCGAGCTTGGGACTTAGGGCATCCCGACTCGGACAGGTTAGGTTAGAACGGGAGAGAGTTGGGGGAGGGAAGCACCACGCCACTCAACGTAGCGCAGTCGAGGGAAGCCCGGTCGACGGAGCCCCGTTTCGTGGGGCTCCTACTTCTGAGTGGTTTATAATAAAATAACCACGAAGGAGATAGCTCCTTCTAACCAAACCTGTCTGAGTCGGAATGCCCTAAGTTCGAAGCTCGACTCGTTAAAAAATTAATAAATAAACATTATTATGTGGTTTTTTTAATTTTTTTTAAATATGAGTCATTTAGATTAAGATATATCAGTCACTGTCAAAGACTGCATAATTTTTTTATTCTGTTACAAGATTTTTTCGAGGGTAACATAAGTTATTGATTTATTTTTGAATATTATTAGGGATGGGCCGAATATGGATTTCACCGAATACGAATATTCGGCCGAAAGTTCGGTAACATTTTTACCGAACCAAATATTCGGCGAAACATTATTCGGCAGGATTACCTCGGTACCTAACCAATTTATGTCGAAAGTTGTTGCCGTAAAGCGAGCGGGATTAGCGCCGGACCCTTCCCCTCGCTCCCCCGCCCCACCTGACATGTTATTGCATCATCTAAATCTAAATATAATAATCTAACGATTCCGTAGCGCAGTGTCTTAGCTATGAGTGGCTGCGCTGGGAGTCGCGGGTTCGAATCCGACACGGAACAAGTATTTGTATGGCCTACAAATAATTGTTCCGGGTCTGGATGTTTGTCCTTGTGCAATTTATGTTTGTAAACTGCCCCTACGATACAGGAGAAAATCCTAGTGTATGGGGTAACGTTTTTAATAAAAAAATTGTATTGAGCAAATTATCGGCACATGCTTAATTTTTGACTATTTTTGTGAGAAAAAAGTATTTAGTTGTGTTATTCTTAGTGAAAATTGATAAGTATATGATGAAAATAAGTGGCAGGAGATGTACTATTTGGACCTATTTTAGAGAAACTGACGACTGTATTGTAATGTTTCTTTGTTTGATTCCAAACAAAATTTTATTAAGCTTTCTATTTGCTATAATTGGAAATAAATCTACAGTGCCTCAAAAACCATAACGCTATACGCTATACGCTGTACTTGTAAGTACACAACGCTATACAAGTAAATTTAACCCATAAATAAAAATACTTTTAACAGCAAAATTATGAAAGACATGGCATTACTCAATTCGTACATTTCCCTACAGTGGATAGTTTCGTACCACTTTAACGAATATTCGGTGAATTAGCCGAATATTCGTCCGAATACGAATGTTCGGTAAAGCTGCCGAATATGCCGAATATCGAATATAAAACGAATATTCGGCTCATCTCTAAATATTATAAATACTTAATTCTTTTCATTTTGGTCTATTCCGTGAAAACGAAGATTTAAAAAAAAAACTCATCGAAATCGGATGATTTTTCGATTTTCTAGAGCGTTTATGATAACATTTAAAGTGAAAAACTTAAAGTGAAACAAGAAATTAATTAATAAACATTTTTCAATGCTTTTTAAAAGTTTGTTTTTTTGTGTAGAATAACAATAAATATATATATAAACTTCGTTTAACGCCTTGCAAAAAAGTTATGAACTAAAATATTCGAAGAAGTGCGTTTATGATCACATTTAAAGTCATAAAACTACACGAAATCTTGCGGTGAGATATTTTCCATATTTTTTTCCATAAATTCGCAGTAAAGACGAATATTTAAAAAAAAGATTTCATGGAAATAGGATGATTTTTCGATTTTCTAGAGCCAAAAAACGAGGTGACCGCGATAGTATAAAATTACCAAAAACATTATAATATGCAAATGTAATATTACTGAAGACTCAGAATAAGACCTCTATATATACAGCGTACTTGTATATATAGAGGTCAGTGGCGTACTTGTATATATAGAGGTCAGTGCCGAAGATCTAACAAAAATTATAACTTAAAAACATTTAGTTATCGTAACTTTCAGTTAAGCCATGCTAGCAACACTGAAAGGTATGTCACTATGTCATCATATTTGTCAAATTTGGCCTTCAATTGCTGGAGATTCTCTCACAATTTGAGAGTTTTGCAATGTCCCAGTGAATTAATATCGAAGAAATCAATGGTGTGACGATCGGGCAAGATTGGCCTCATGTTAAAATGACATCAAGAAGTAAAAATGCTGTTCGCAGCTATGAAACCGAGATAGAGAAGAGTCGTGAAGAATCAAATTGGAAGAAGGTAGTGGACTTAGCCCAACAGCTGAAATCTAGGTCTCCACAGCACGGTAAGTAGGCTATATATGCTGGTCTTTCCGAAAACAATAGCATCTTACGTTAAATTTAATATATAGTTTAAGTTTTTATCAAAAAGTAGTTACACATTGCTTATTATCGAGGGCATATTTTGTAATCTAGTGTTTTTTTATGAATAGGACTACTACGATGTTTTATTATAGTTAAAATATTGATAACTCTTCTTTTGACATTATTAGATGCTTAAAATGCAAAATTGTGAATGCTTTGCAAATAATAAATTATTAATGCTATGATTGGTCATAAATAGATAAGATAAAAAGTTGATTTAGATATGTTCCCACGATTTTTTTAAATTTGATTTGAATATGTGAAACTTGAACTAAAACTTAAAAAAAGTGTCTTGGTTTTGCATTGATGGCATCTAGCAAAGTTGCTAAGAATTGAGTCACATTGGTCAAAACTTATGCTTATTGTTTATAGAAAGGGGTATATTTCCATCAGTCCATCACTTACATAATAAAAATAACAAATATTAGAGTTGAATGTTTTTCAGTCAGGAAAATGTAAATATATTCAGCCACCATCTTACTTAAATCTGTCCCCTAATAGCAATGCTTGTATAGTAGTCTTCCTGCCTGAAGATAGTGTTACCAGCCATCTGGATAAAGCCGGACGCACTCAGGCATTTTGGTTTCGTGTCCGGCCAAATTAGAAGGTGTATGGCCTGTTCGGCTTTTGAGGGTTTTTAAATTTGACCATTTTTTTTACATTTTTCATGTACTTACATTACAGACATACTATTGCAATTATTGATGTTAATATTTTAATGAATATTAAATGATTAATAATGAAGAAGATTGATCCATTCAATTTTATTGTTATTTCATTAGAGTTTAAAAAGATTTTATGGTAAATGATAAAACGCATTATTTGACTCAAAAAATGATCATGTTATACTCAAACTAAATAATCAAGGGTGTCCAGCTTTTTACCAAAATCTCTGGCAAAGCTTGCTGGTCTGTCTGGCTTCTCAGTTATAAGACCTGGCAACCCTACCTGAAGGGTATAGACTCAGTATAATTACAGGGTGTGAGGTGTTCCATCATATTCCTCAGAGGTGACAGCACATTTGTAACCTTTATTTTAAGTTGGTTGCAGGTGTCTATGGAATTATCCACTTATCATCAGGTAGACTGAAAGTTCGTCCGTCTCTTTAATTTAATAAAAGGAAATTTTCTTTTTAACCCCTCAATCCTCAGCTAAAACTTTGACAATGCTAGCGTGTTTCGCTTGTTCATAGAAAAATAGTCTTTAAACGTAAGTATTTATGGTTTATATTGCTGTGAGTGGGTGCTGTCAGATCTGACCACTTTGGATTTGACGGAACATCGCCTTGGTTGGATCCAACCATGTGCCCGTTGAAGGGTTAATAAGTAAATAATACTTAAAAATGAGGCTATACGCAAGTCTGAGTATTTTATGTGTGGTGTTAACAAGATGGTTGTACTGCTACTAGTAGAAGCTTTGAGATCTTTTCTTTATTCTTTATTGTACACACAATAAGTTGGTAACAATTATTAAATATTTAAATAAATGTACAAAGGCGAGCTTAACCCTAATAAGAGTTCTCTTCCAGCAAACCTATTGGGAGAGAGAAATAGTTTTATATACAAAGCAAGTAGGTAGCAGCGTGCGTACTTAATAATTAACATAACGCTACTTAATAGAAATTGGCTATAAGTTACAGTTAACAATTATCATATAAGTGTATAACATATAAGTATAATTTATTTTCTTATTTCTTTTATTCTTATTTCTATTGATTTACATACATATATACCAATAAAGACAATAAATATATACATATATACACATATACACACACACATATATATATATATACATACATACATACATACACATACATACATAGACACATACATATATATACAATTATACATATAAATACATAAAATATGTATGTATGATCTTTCTCGCTTTTCTTATAATCACCTCTTACTACTTACACACAATCACATAGCATATTATACTGTGATAAGGTTGACCTTGACCATGTTATTTCAAACATTAAATTGTTTTATTATGTTATTCATTCCATTTTCAAATCAGACGGTATGTTAATTTCAAATAGTTTATGTATACTGGATGACCTTTTTTACCATCTGGAAAAAAATAGTTTTGCGCGCCACAGTTGGAGGCACTAGCGCCATCTAATGTCGGGGAGCAGAGTGAGGAGAGCTTTCTAGAAAATGCCATTATTTTATTATCATGAACCTTAAACTCGTAACAATAGGGTACAAATGTAACATGTGAACAGAGTAGAAGCTTAAGGCACTTACATTTCACCAAAAATAAAAACAAAAATTTTAAATTAAATAAATTAATTAAAATCTATCGAAATTCAAATCATATCCACTCTACGAACGGTAATAAAACAATTCATTTAGTAGGCATCTTTGACTTTGTCATTTCACAGGGTCACAGGCTAGAGTGGATATTTTTTGAATTTCAATAGATTTTAGTTAATTTATTTATTTAATCCAAATTTTTGTTTTATTTTTTTGTACAATATCAGTGCCATAGACTTCTACTCCGTTCGCATGTCACACCTTATTTTTTTTTCTGGCGGTTAAAAAGGTCATTCACTATATAAATAAGATTATAATTCAAGTATTAAATTAATATTGAGGTTTGTCTGTCTGACAAAAATTTGTATTCAATGATGAATATAATGAATTATTACTGACTATAATTATTTGCACTGACTGACATATGTGTTAATAATATATTAGAATTGTTTCTACAAAATATCGGGAATAGACTTTAGACACTCTTAATTCCATGAAATATTACTAATTTTAAGTTATCAGTAAAATACCATGAAAGTATATTTGGTGTTTTACAGAAAGCCTTGCCCATTTCCTCATTGGTGAGGGAAAACTAGAACTATACTTAGATGAATGGCCTCCGATCAAAGAGAACATTGAAAGAGCCCAACGGGAGCTGTCTGACGCTCGTGGATACTTAACCTTGGCTACTGATGAGACGGGAAAGAAAGCCGGAGTTGCTCTTGACGCCCATCTACTGCTTGGAAAGTTGAATTATGCTTGTGGGACTTACGATGAATCACTGAAGCAATATAAGCTGGCTGAATTAAGTACCTTAACGGAAAAGGAGTTACCTGTGTAAGTATTATTAATTTTTAATTTAAAATATGAATTTTTGAATTCTTCCTTTTTTGGAAGTAAGCTGAAAACAGTATCTATACATGGATCATGATATATCAATATAGTAGGTATATGATATACAGCACTGTATAATATTGATTTGTCTGCCAAACTTTGGAGTGGGTTGATAATGATTTCTTTTATTTACACAGATACTACACAATAAATGAAATTTTTCCAGTTTTATAGTGTTTAATTTTTTAACTCCCTTTGTTTCGAACACTTTACATTTAATCTATATCCAGTGGACTATGTTTAGTGGACGGTTACATTTTAACAATCAAACGCGTATTTTATATTATATGTTGAAAGTAAATAACATGTTTGTAATAATTTATCTCAGATGTACAATTTATGTTAAATGTTTTTTTTTGGTCTTTCTTTTCTTAGTTCTTTTATTAGTTGCCTTGATCCTCGTTGAACACGCAAGGTATTTCATTTAAGAATGTTCAAATAGTTTCAACTGAGATGACTGATGTTCTCTGAGTCACTTCTCACTGAACCATTCATACGTTTATTCATGATAAGTAAAAAATTAGTACATGGTGATGTAATGTTTGCAGGCATTTAAAATTTTTAGCATAATTCTAATTTTATTGCATAAACATATGCATTATTTCTAACATAACATAATATATTTGGTTTTGGAAACAATCGTCGCTTTTTACAAATCACAATGTGTTAATTTCCCATTAAATATTTTTTTTAATTTGAATCTATATAGAAAATTGTATTTTTTTTATAGGATAGGGTGACAAACGAGCGCACAGTCCACCTGATGGTAAGTGGCTGCTGTGGCCCATAGACATCTACATCTATCCTCAATTACGAATCAAAATGCAGATGCGTTGTCACCCGTGAGGACTAAGATGGAATGCCTCGTTTCATTAAAAAGGGTATCCGGTTCTCAACACTCACCACACGAAATACAGCAGCATTAAGCTACTATTTGACGCTGGTATTCTGTGAGAGCGTGGTCCTTCCCCGGTCGAGCCGACCCATTCGTGCTACAACTATACTACTAATATAACTGCGGCATGGCTCTACCACGTATAAAAAGGATGTATACATAAAGGATTGGAACAGCGCCGATCTAATTTTGTGGTTTTAAATTTTAAGTAAAATATGTAATTATGATTTTCAAAGTATACCTTAGTGGCTAATATACTGTTTCAATGACTTTTTAACCCAGATAAGCCTGAAACTAAAATTTTCTGAAAATTTTGAAAAAAGTTACATAATTTAGTTTATTAGATCTTATGCAACATAAAAAAAATTATGAAAAAAAAATTAAGTGTAAGGCTTTCAGGGAAACAGCCGTCCTATATGTAGGACAGTAGGATAATAAGAGGAAATAAAAGACCATTTATGACAAAACAGAATGTAATTAAAAAGTGTAGTTTATTAGATAACTATTGATTATATTACCCATTGTCATATGTAATTTACTAGATTAACACTATTTATGAATGATATGTTTCAAAACACTTGACACACACTCCAACATCACATTTCTTGCAACGTGTCAAACATTTTTTGTGACATTGACGACAGCATGTTTGCTTGATTGAGGAATAACCAGATGATTCATTTGGTCTTTACGACTATCAGCATGTTCGTGATGGGAGGGTCGGCTAGGCCCTCTTTTGGCATTTTTTCTGTTTGATTCAATCAAAGCAATTGCTACCCTTCTGCGAAAGCCAAGATGATCCAGTTTTCCATGATTTATTTTATATAACTGCCATGCATTATGTTCGGCAAGATCAATCATGTGTGTGAGCAACGGCATGTACCATTTCTTACCTCGTATACCAATTCGGTAATGTGAAATATTTTCATCAGACCGATCCACTCCTCCCATATATTTGTTATAGATGGACACCATATGTGGTTCTTCTATGACAATGTTTCTCTTTTCACTTTGTGAGAAGCGTTTGGCAGATTGTTTAGGATTTATTCCTACAGCATTAGAAGCAATACTGAATATATTATTGTCATGCCATTTAGCAATAATGAACGTGTTGTCATGTGTCGTTCTGTAATCGACAGCACCACGTTCCTTTTTTTTCAGTAACTTCGATGTAATCAGAGGACAACTAGATGTCCTGTTTTCTCGAATTGTCCCAGTGCAACGAAGGCCTTTCTTTGTTATCTCTTCCAGCAAGGGCGTCCCAGTAAAAAAATTATCAAAAACTACGTGGTAAGGAAGGTCGAAGCCACGTGAAATCAGCACATCGCAAAAAGTGAGAACAACGCTTGCACCCAGCCCCAATTCTTTATATATTGGATTGCACATAGTTGTAGCACCTTGGTATGGTTCCATCCATAAAACATACCCTAACCGTGTAGCACCAACCCAAGCTTTGAACCCGTACCTAATAGGTTTACCTTTTATGTGCTGTTTGCAGCCATGTCTACCATAGTAGGGGATCATGGCCTCATCTACACTGTAATGCTCTTCAAGAGGAGAAAACTCTAAGAACTTTTTATTTAGAAGTGTAACTAGGGGGCGTACTTTTGTGTATTTGTCTTGCAAATCCAGATTATCATTGACATGAAGGTGGCGAAAAATAAAGTCGAATCTATCCCTAGTCATAGCCGAGCTGATCAATTCATTCTTTGTATCAGGGGAGTTTTCCCAATACATTCTTCTACGGGGGAGCCATGAATAACCACTAACCAACAATATGCCGATGAAACATTTCATATCTTCGGTGGTTATGTCTCCAGGCAAATTCTTTTTGACAGCATATTTATTGCTCTCTGACACCAACAACGAAATAACATCTTCATCTAAGAAGTTTTCAAACCACTCAATTGGGCGCTTATCTTGGCAAGCGCCTTGAACATCTGGCCAATTCACGGGATTTTTTGCCAAGTCCCGTTTTCTCCATGCGTAGGTACGCCTACGTTTAGTTCGACCTGTAGAATCAGAAGGTTCTTCTTCTGTATCACTCACCATAATCTGCCCTTGAATCATTACTTCAGCCGGTTGAAGCAGAATGTTTCGTGGCAAATTATTCAAAGTTACATTATCTTCTTCACCCGAATCTTCGTCAGTGAGACAGTCAGGATCAACAGGAGGAGGTAGAATACATATCAGTCGTTCTCTATAATCTTCTTCATTATCAGAAACATTTTCTAAAGCATCTAAAATTTCATGCGCAGCTAACGGTCTGTAAAGAAAAAGTTGTATTATTGTACTAAAATCATGTATATTATCCTACTGTCCTATATATAGTACGCTAGTATTTGTAACAAGTTATACGTAATTTATTTATATTATTTTGCTAGAATATTTATTTAGTACAAAAGTTAAGGTTATCAACTAGATATTAACACAGAAAAAAACAACTCACGAGTAAAATATAACTTTTTATACATACCTGTCATTTGCCATGTCTGCAACGCACTTTTATTACACACTTATAAGGTAAAATATAAGGTAAAAACTGTTAAAATAACTGTCTTTTTATTTTTTCTAATAAAGCTGACACGTTTCTTACTGCAAATCATAAGACTAAATAATCTTAGATAAAGAGGGTATTCTGATATTTTTTTTATTTCTACTGTCCTAAATATAGGACAGTAGGCTTATCTGGGACTAAGGTGGAATGCCTCGGTTCCAGTAGTAAAAAAGGGTCACTGGCTATCTACACTCACAATACGAAACATAGTAGCAATAAGCTGCTGGTTTGCACTAGGATTCCGTAAGAGCGTGGTCCTGCCCTGGTCGAACCGACTCCTTCGTGGCTCTACCGCATAAATAATGTAATAGAATTCATATTTAGTTACAAAATAATAATATTGTCGTTCCTTTCAGACGGAGTCTCCGGATCGTAGCGGAGTCATATGCTATAAAAGGCCTCTGTCTAGAACAGAATGCGTTACCAGGATCCTCGAGTCGCTTTAAGCAGGCTGAAAGGGAATCTGAATTGGTAAGGGAAATAATGTAAAAAAACACGTTCCTAACTAACTAACCCTACTTGTTGGTCCACCACTGTGCGTTTTACTAGGAGTTTTCTTCCTCGCACGACCTATTTGTGGAATCTTTTACCACCGGCGATTTTTCCGTACCGATACGACTCGGGGGGCCATCAAAAAACGAGCTTACTCCTTTTTAAAGGGCTCCTTTTTAAAGGGTGGTGTTGCGTTGTTCATGGTTCAGTCGACACTTACCATCAGGTGAGTCGCTTGCTCGTTTGTTAGAAGAGGGTTTCTATAAAACAAAAAAAAATCATGTTCCTAGGTACTGTCCTCGCTGTCCCACTGTTGCAATGCGCGTTAGCAGACTATATGTCCACAAAACATTTTTATTCGTACGACGTAGTCTTCTGACTGACATGTAGGTCTGGTTTCTGATGAAATTTCTGATGTTTCCCACAGTCGCCAATTACGACATCCACGGGACGAAAAAGGGTGTTGTTTTCTCTCACACCATCACCACAAGGCACAACTTCCAACTATTAGTCGGAAAATCGATTATATAAAACCCGAATTTTAAATATTGGTGATAGTATTGATGAATGATGGTAATGTGTGTCGACTTTGTGTTCACCTACCACAAAATTAACATACTGATTATATCGAAAGACTTATGTTCAAGATTTTATCCCTTGCTCTGTATTGGCGACTTAAGGTGACTCTAGTCGACATTATTTCCATAGAAATTTTGGAGGGGTTTTACTCCGCTGTTTGACAGTGCACATCCAAAGTTAAACATGATATCGTTTTGTCTCATTATTAATTTTGTCTGTACCGAAACAGAATAGTAAAATAAAAAGTCATTAAAAAGTTACTAGCTACCAAAGATTCGTTTTTATTGCCAATTTTAACACAACTTTGGGCGTAAATTAGTAATAAAAGCAGTGTAAAATTTCCAAAACAAAGTCGGTACCGACACACCCCTTCTTCCAAAGGCCTTTTCGTATTTTTTACGCGCGCGTGTTTATGTGAATTATCGTGCATTTCACTGAATAATGTTTCCCCCGGTGCGGTGCGGGAGGACGACACTTACACACACATGCATGCGCGGTGACGCGCGCTTATTCTAGTTTTATTCGACTCAGTCAGCTGCGGCCTGTGACGTTCGTATTAGACGTGGGTCGTTACGTCATTTTCAAGAAACGTAACGAAACCAGTGACTTGATCGGCGTCACCTGTTTCAAAACTAGTGATTTTTGTAACTGGCTATTTTTATTCGGCTACTGTGATTGTTTGCATAAATATCACCACCAACTATACAGTTACACACGAAACGAAAATAAATTTAATCACAATCTGTGTTTGTAGCTATACAGTAACTGTATACTGTTAAATCAATATATTAACTTCCCTTCATACTTTATTCAGGTTTAGGACAGACTGCATTAAATGTATTTATGGTTGATTTGCGTTTACTATGACACTAATATTTTCATAAAATTATTATTGCAGGCATATATTTAAAAGTTAATTTGATTGTATATACAATGATTATTGATATTTACAGTTTATTTACACTTTTTCAACGTTTTCACTGTCTACAATTAATTTGTTTGTTTGTTTGGCTATTTACACACAGTTTTTAAGTTTTATAATATTATAAATATTTAAATTTTTTATACACATTTTTTAGTTTTATTTTAATTTTATGAATAAACGAGTTCATGACTCCGTCAAAAATGTTTAAAAATTTATTTTAGTTAAATTCAATGTGGCTCGCTTCCCGGAATCGCAAACCGTTGAAAATATTTACAAACAGAGATTACTCTATTTTATTGTCTATGTCTATAGTCTTACGTATGAAAATTAAACGTACAATAATACTGTAACTTACGATGGTTTGTTTGTTGTTGTATGCCACATGTGCGCTTTGCGCTCGAGCGACTGACAGTCGACTCCCGCAATAATCATGGTTAACAGTAATCATAATCACGCATTTACAAAAATCACTACTTGTAACATGACTCGAAACTAGTGATTCGGTTACACGCCGCGTAGCCAGTTACTGTATCTAGTGACGTGAAATAACGCCCACGTCTAGTTCGTATGACTATAGCTATACCTGCGCTCTAAATTACTACGCTACATTGACCCCTGCTTGAACTTTGGATTAAATCAAATTGATATAAGCACAGACAAAAATAGAGGGATATAAATAAAATTTTGAAAAAAAAAAACGATCTCAAAATTTTATTAATGTTCCGCTAATTTTTTCTGTACTTACCTATGTCAATTTGATTTACATTCGATTATAATTATATTCTCAGACGTGCAGGTTTCCTCAATATGTTTTCCTTCACCGCCGAGCATGTGGTAAATCAGCACAATTGCAATTAACAATTTCATTGGCGCCGGCGGGGATCGAACTCGGGTCTGCATGTCTGAGAAATTAAAAAATATATATTTCGAAGAAATGTGAAGTTCGTCAACACGCATTGAGGCAGCGTGGCGGACATTTCCTTGCCTTAAAACCCTCTCAGAAATTAGAGGAGGGCTGTGCCCAGCTGTGGGACGTATATAGGCTGTAACTTTACTTTTTTTTACTTTTATAAATAATTTATTTTACCGACGAAAATTTTAAAGAAAAATAAAAAATAAGCAACCAACTGATAGCTAAATCAGCACGCAACAATTTCATTGGTGCCAGTGGGGATCGAACCCAGGTTGCTCCCGTACTGTGATACCTATAACGAGCGCTAACCATGTGAGCTACCACGGCTCTCAACGACATCGTTCCATTCGTGTACAGCGCTGAAGATAGCAGAGTAAAAAATTAGAGATTGTGGTGTTTGAAATGTGTCATCTGTGAGAGTGAATTTTATCTGTGTACTCTGTAACAAATAACTATATAGAAAAAAAAAATGTGAAAATGACATTTCGCCATTTTTGTTTGTGTACTGGTTAGGAACTCGATCAAAAATTTGATAATTTTTCTGTTTTTATACGTTATTTCTAATGTTATTTTACATCAAATTAATTGTGAAGATATTTTCTTTAGGAAATATGTTTCATTACGACGATTCAAAAACGTTTACATATAATAATTTACCTCGAAATTCACTATACGCGATTATCGTTTATTGATTATATTATGTTGTAGAAATTATTAATACTTATTTTTAATAAATAAATAAAAATAAGTATACATTTATCTATATTGAGTACTAGTTTTTCCCCGCGATCTCGCCCGCGTGGAATATGGATTTCATGGGTTTTAATTTTTTTGCGCGGAACCCTAATTCTTTTTCTAAAACAAAAGTAGTTCAAGTCATTCCTTGTATCATCAGCTATCTGCCAGTGAAAGTCCCGTCAAAATAGATCCAGATTTTTCGGATATTAGCTGGAACAAACAGACAGACAGACGGACCGACAGACAGACAAAAATTTTAAAAATTGTGTTTTTGTTACTAGTACTTTCATATGCATTTAATAAAAAGCTGTTATTTTAACATTACAAACAGACACTTCAATTTTATTTATTGTAGATATAGATATAAGATATTATTTCAGTTTGGTGTCATTTTAAAGGGAATATCATGTACTATTATAATAATAAAATAATTGTCTCCAGTAAATATTATACTTTTCTTGTAAAACTCGAAATAACTAATAAATACGATTTATTTTTATATTCCCATATGCTTTATTTTCATCCTTTATTTTTTATTTGACCAATTTTCTTTTAACAAAATTAAATTCTGAATTCGTTGAGCTTTTTGAGAATATTTTTATTTGAATGTTAGGTAGGTACCTATTTAATTTTTCAGTAGTAAGCATTTTTGTTGCGACAGTCTCGCGCGGTCGTAAAAAAAAGTTACTGCGCGGACAGGTGGGACGAGAATCACTTGCGCGGCGTGGACGGTGGATAGGTACCTACCTACTGTTATTACCTAGATACCCACAACCTACTATACAACAAAATTTGACAAACTGTCGCTGCGTCGTGGACACTAAAATCTAAACTGCCTACCTACCTGCCTAAGTACGTCGGTACTAAGGAAACAGTCTTGACGGGTCACTTGTCTTGATAAAAACATGTGTTTACATCTAGTGATATTGTGTGTATATAAAAAAAGTAAGAAGACAGGTAAGTATTTTTGAAAACAATTTATAGGTAGGCAGAACTAATTACAATTATTATCTAAATATTATAAATGCGAAATAATTGATAGAATCAGGCGTTACTTTGCGGAAATATATCCGCTAAGTAAGGCTCACTTAGCGGTCAGCCGCCGTAGAGTCTATATTACCTGAGGATGCCTCGTGTAGAGGCGAAACACGTGTCGTATTATCGTCAATGGTGTGTCTTGCCTGGAATAGTGGTGTTGAGAGTAGTGGTGCTTGGTCTAGTGGTGACGGAGTTAGTGTATGCAATTGAGGGAGGGCGGGAGGTGCGCTTCAATCCAGGTAAGACACATCATTTTATATGTTTAGCGGAAAGTTGCAAAGAAATTGATATTTTTATTTTTTATAAATGCGAAAGTTTGGATGGATAGATGTATGTTACTCAATCACGCCAGAACAGCTGAAGGGATCTGGATGATATTTAGCTCAGAGATAGGTTATACCTGGTCTGGAATAACACATTTGATACCGTTTATTCAGGTATTTCGTTCCTGTGGGATAATTTTCGAGTTCACGCGTTTGAAGCCGCTGGCAACAGCTAGTACGGATATAAACTGCGATGACTGTTCCAGTTCATGCTTCGGCGTCGTGAACTCTTAGTGATCGCTGCATGACCACCCGGGGAAAACAAAACATAATAAAATAAGCAATCTATATTAGGTATCTATAGAGCCATAGAGGTATAGTATAAAGCGATAAGGCAGCGCCTAATAATTTAGTACGAGTTTGTAGGTAGGTACTGCTGATTTCTCAGCAAGCGTCGAGCGGTACAGATTAGGGTGGTATGTATGTGTGCATCCTGTTCGTGTAACTTCGTTTTTGTTCTAACGCTTCGGAACGCCGCACGAACAAGACGTGCGTTCTAACTGCTTTTCACTGATACTATCTCTGTCGGGCACGATGCCAGGTGAGACAACGTGCTTTTTGGCCGCGCCCACCAATGAGTTCGAGCCCGCGACTTGTGCCACCTTAAGAGGAGTATAAAATAAAGTGAAATTACAAGGTTTCCTTGTTGTTGAATTATGTTTTCCGTTCATTGCTTGAAATGATATTTACGTGGTAAAAATAAAACATTTTCTCTACCACAATAAGCTTAAGGCATATTTTAGATAAATTATTTATCTATTTAGTATTAATCATTCTCCCGATGCATGTTTAGGCCAAAACTCTGAGACAGACACATGATTTGGGAGCTCTAATTTAAAGCTAAAGATTTTATCAAAATCTATCCGGTATCGTGATAAATAATACAATTAAGAATCATTAGCTACATATAAATCACCGCAGTCTGTTTATTCGTGAACTGTTTTCCCCAGAACTACTAGTATTTAATATTTTGAAGAACCTGCAACTTTTTTATTATTTTATTATTAACACTGCACTATTATAACATAGAATATCGATAAAACTACTAGACAGTCGCACATAAAAGTTTGAGATTATAATGAGATTGCCGTTTGATTGTTAAGTTCTCAGTATTCCCGTTAGATGCGGTAAAACTAATATCACTAGTGTAATCTAGAGATATGAGTAATAAATCGACATGTATCATTCATTCACATTCATCATTAAGTTACGCCACAATAATAAAGATGACTGATTTATTTAATTTTATTGTTATTTCATTAGGATTTGAGAATATTTTATGGTACATAATAAAAACATTGTTTTATTAAAAAAAAATATCATGTTATACTAAGACTAAAAAATTAAGGTAATAATTATAAATTTGTCATACGCAAAGTTCAAAATTTTTATTAAACTAAGATTGTATAAAAGGAGTCACTGAGACAAAAATTTAAGAAGATTAATATATTAATTATTAACTCTGGCCTCTCAATACATTTACGAAAATGTAATGTACGTACACAAAAATAAAAGTAGTTTTGCAAAAATAAGTGATATTCATTCTGTAAATACTAGGAACAGACACAAGCTAGTAGTACCAGTTACTCGACTCCACGTAATTCATTCTTGGGCGATGTATACGCTTTTGCAACAAAATCCCAGAAAATATACAAAATTTGTCATACACAAAGTTCAAAAATGTTATTAAACTAAGTTTGTATAAAAAGGGTTATCATAATATTAAGGAATTTATGGATGATAATAACCCCTGGGAAGGGTGATCGCTATCAAGCTATTTCTAATTTGTCTTGTGTTGTTAATTGTAAACATGATTGTAAGCTATTATTTGAAAAAAAAAAAAATAGTACCGCTGGGTGTTTGCTGGTTCTTCCCAGGACAGAGGTTTCTTTTGCGAACCAGTGGTAAATGAAAAAATTGACAAAAATTGAGATAAGTATTGTTTATAATCTACATTGAATAAAAAAGTTTCTGTTTCTTTTAAAGGTGTCCGGCCTTTTTACCAAAATGTCCGGCTAAGCTCGTTGGTCTGTCCGACTTTTCGGTCTTAAGACCTGGCAACCCTAACCGTGGGGCTGCTATTTAGTGCTAGAGCTTCGTCAACTACTTCCGCAATTTTTAATCGTTGGAAATATTTACTTTAGTACTGTATATTTCAATTAGTATAAAGTTCGCACATTTTTATTATACCAGATATTTAACTCATAATGTAAAAAAAGAAACATCCTATCTCTGGAGAAAAAATAATTGAGAATATAAAAAATAAATGTCTGCACCCTTGCCATATGGACTGGCCCAGATTATGCAGTAAAAGTACAAAATATACAGACTAAAAAAGTTTTATAAAAGTGTGTGCCGTTGAGGCAAATGTTTTTATAATAAAAAATATGGTAATTGACTGTAAGTACCGATTAAAAAAAATATTAGTATACAGTTGGTTATTTTATTTACTAAAACAGGTTGAAACCATACTATTAATTTATTTTTACTACTATGCTACCGTTAGTATATATAATCGATTATTAACCAGCATCGGGTAACAATCGATTACTGTGAAACAATTAAAATATCTATGTGTACTTATTTAAAAAGGTTCATAAACAATGAAAAATATATCAAATAGATTATAATAAATTAATTAGATAACATAAAAATGACACACCATTTCCGTCTACTGAACTCCATCCTGAGAAAACTTGTGTAATGGCAGATCAAGATCGTTTAGTCGTTATACTCACAGTGCCGTAGTGCGAGCGATTGAAGAGATATGAAATAAAGTGTCGCTCGCGTAGTTCTTCGCCCGCTCGGAGCGTAAAATACCTACATTTGCGTAATGCCGAAATGTAAGAGGTCTCATAAGGAAATCCATCCCTATTTCATCTATTACTGGAATCGTAAATACGCATGCTAAGAGTGACGATTAATTTAAATAAAATTAGTTTTTACGTATCGCATAGTTTTCTTATTTTGAGACATTTCATCTACTTAACTGCACCTATGGTTACAGGGAGGACCGAGGTGTTCGACGTCCCAATGTCACAGCTAACCATGGCTACCTTTAGATTAAAATAATAAATTTTTTGTGTCATATATGCAGAATGATCTTATAGTACCTTGAAGTTTTGCAGTTGTATGCTTGGGTTGCGATTTAATTTTATTTACTATAGGATCCAAAGCAGACGGGTAGCAAACAGCCATCTTTATTGAAATTAGGATGTTTTTTAATGTAAATACCCTCGCGAATCATAGTTTTTAACTTTAATTTAGATCCCAAGCAAGTGGTACCACCAACCAGTAATTTCTATTAAAATGAACATGTTTTTTAATTTCAATAGCCTCGTGAATCACCCTTGGAAGAAATCGGAGTGTTCAGTTCCTATAATAGATAAAATCCGTAAAAACTAGTTTAAATAAATGTGTAGTGTTCACGTTCACGTTCATGTAAACACACATACAATACACATACAAATGAATGAAACGAGGCATTCCACCTTAGTCCTAAGGGATGACAACGCATCTGCATTTTGTTTCTTGAGTGAGGATATATTTAGATGACTATGGGCGACAGTGACCACTTACCATCAGGTTAACTGTGTGTGTGTGAACCTGATATTTCTCCGGTTCGGGTCGAACATTCATTCCATCGGGCTATGAAGGTGATGGGATAGAGTACAGACTCTCGTACTATAATCCTGTCTCACGGCAGCCAGCCGAAATTCGGTCTGAAGGACACTATTATTATAGTGATTTTATTCATGTTATTAGAAGGATAAAATTTCGGTTTGACAAACATAAGCAGTCATAATTAAGGCAAGACATCTCTACAACAAGAGAGGCATGTCCAGCAGTCTATGGAGGAGGCCTATGTTCAGCAGTGGCTGTACCGGTAACGGTAACTTTAACTTTGACAAAAGTGAAGTTGTTAACTACATAATGTTATTTCTTTCCAAACAGATCAAAAGTTTTGAGCTGGCATCAGAACTGACACTGCTGTACCTGCAGCGAGCGCAGGCGGCCCGCGCGGGAGTCATTCTGGAGACCGCGCTGCAGAGGGCGCCTCTGTTGCACATACGTGCGGGCAGGCTGCAGAGTGCTATCGATAGGTGATTTATTTATATAACTTACAGCTAAATACTCAAACGCTATTCAATTTTAACCTCTCAGGCCCCGACAGCGTCTTGGACCAACTTAGTCAGACCTATAGTCAAACCATAGGTCTGACTAAGTTAGTATAGTAGTGAAACGTAGATATATATAGTTAGTATAGTAGGTCAGGCCAAAGACAATATTTTTTTTAAATGAAGATAAATATAAATTAGGGTCATTACTCTGTTCTTATTCAAAAATAAAAAAATATCATATCATAACATTTAAAATATCGAGTTATTTGTATGAATGTCAAGTGAGCACTAGAGAAACGACGATTGCAAGACATTGTCGATAAATAAAATGTTTTTAAGAATTTATCAATTACCGTATAGTGGCGGTATACGAATATCCATATCATCCCGTGGGTGTCGCAAGAGGCGACTAGATTTGGGGAAAAATGTCATTTTTAAATAACCGTGACCGTCGTTCCGGTTACAAAAAGTCACAAGTCAAGAAAAATAATTGTGACTTTGTCACGTTGATAACGTTAGATAACTACTTGGGACATTAGAACGACCTAAAATAAAAAATAAAAAAAAATCATTTATTCCTAGAAATAGAGCTACAGGCCTGAACATTGGGAAAAAAGTGAGTTATATTAAATTAATTTTAACTTATACTATATTAAATTAAATACTAATTACATATAAATTCTTATTACATATAAAAAGTAACTGGCGGGCCCCAAACTAGGCATAGCCTGTATATTGGGGACCAGGAGTACAGTTATCAGTTTTACTTACGTAATTAAAAGTACCCAAATTATACAGAACAACAAATTATTTCTTAATTTAGGAAGATAGTTTTTAACTATTTGTCGCTTACATTAATATTTATTTTTTATTCCTAGGAAAAATATGAATACAATATTTTACTGTGAAACGTAGATATAATTTGGTATTATTTTTGCTTTAATATTAAGTTTTCGGTATCACTATAATTTAGTGTGGTGAGATATCTTTTTACTATTTGTTTAGCTTTCAAAGTGGTGCAATTTTTGATGTCACAGACTTTAAGTATTTTGTTATAAATATGAGGATGTGAGAACTGTGGAAGACGTTGCGCGAAAACAGACCTGGTAGCCGGAATTGGGATTTAAAATATTGGTTTAGTGATTAGGTTGTCGTAAATAGGCGACTGAATTACTTGCCCATGGGTTTTTAAAACTGTGGATAGAATATACAACTGTCGTACACTCAAAACCTCGCTATCCCGATAAAGATCGGCCGTAGGGTACTGGTAGGGCGTTTTATACATGACCTTGAGAACTGCTCTTTGTGCCCTCTCCAACTGCAACATCGTGGCTTTGGAGGCATCACCCCAAGCTGATATACACTATTGTATTATGGATTGGCAGAGGGCAAAATAAACCATACGAAGTGTCTTTTTATCAGCACAGTTCCTGAGCGACTTCATTATGTAAATAACCTTCTTGACTCGATTTGAGAGGTATGAGATATGCTGTTTGAAGAAAAGATTGTGGTCAACAATTACACCTAAGTACCTGATCGTCTCCACTCTCGCAATATCCTCACAGTCACAATGTTGCAGAATGTCACAAGTATGGACTGGAATGTCGTTCTGCATCAACGAATTCGATGCACAAGTTGTGTGGAAACACATGTATTTGGATTTTTTCGCATTAAGTGTCAACAAACTACGATTCAGCCACCCAGCCACTTGACCCACCCATGTTCTCGGCCAGCTTTCTTACTTCTTTCCAGGATCGACCATGAAATAAGACAACGGTGTCATCTGCGTAACAAATTGTTTCACACTGAGGTATTTCGAGTTCTAGAAGGTCATTCATATATAGATCAAAGAGGGTCGGCCCGAGAATACTGCCCTGGGGCACGCCGAAGGTCACCGGAAGCTGGGAACTTGTGTGATCAGGCCCTATTTGCATGCTTTGGTATTGATTAGTGAGATAGCTTTGAAACCAATTCCTAACAGTACCGCGGATTCCAAAACCTTCGAGCTTCTTCAACAATATTTGTCTAGACACGGTGTCAAAGGCCTTAGAAAGGTCCAGAAAAATACAGCAACATTTGAATATTTCTGTTTACGTTACGTTATAGTTCCTCAGGCCCCATTAGAATTATTATAACATATTTCTTTGTAGAATAAGGATGACAAACGAGAGTCCACCTGATAGTAAGTGAATGCTGTGGGCCGTACAAATCTACATCTAGCCTCAATTAAGAATCAAAACGCAGATGCGTTGTCTCCCCTGAAGACTAAGATGGATTGCCTCGTTTACAGTAATAAAGGTCTCCGGTTCTCTACACTCACCATACAAAACGCAGCAGCATTACACTGCTATTTCACACTGGTATTCTGTGAGAGGCTAGACCTCTGTTCGAGCCGACCCATTTGTGCTACACCAATAATATAGCTGCTGTGTGACTCTGCCATGTATAAGATAAACTTCGAAAGATTACAGACCAGGAAGGTCAGCGAGACTTCGGTTAAAATTAGAACTTTATACCCGAGTTAGATTCTGTTAACTGTTAACCTGTGTGTTTGCTAGTTTTCTTACTGACCCTCCTTTACTGTTATCCCTTCAGGTACCGAGAAATGTTAACAGCTGTGGAATCAGTGTCAACGCAATCTTTACGGCTGACGTTGTCTAGACAACTTGCTGAAGTGCTGATGAGAGGAGTCACGGGACAGGTAAAGTTGTGTAGATGATATTGTTAACGATACACACGCTTTATCTTCGTTTTGCAAAACTAAGATAAAATTAAGAAAATTCGAGCTCAGCAGTCTGGGCTGTGATGTGGCTGTGTGTTTTCCTATATGTGGCTACAACATACATGAAAAAATCCTAGTTTAGGGAGCAATATTTTTAACGCAGTCAGATTAATGCAGTTAAGATTTTTGCTTTCCCCTTTTAAAAAGAGGAATGAAAGTGAACGCAAGTAAGACGAAAGTGATGGTTTTTGAAAGAGAAGAAAGCAAAACGGTATGTGAAATAAGAATAGAAGGAGAGTTAATTGAGCAAGTGGATGAGTTTGTGTATTTGGGATGTGTATTTAACAGGGATGGTAGATATGATAGGGATATAGAACGACGAGTAAATGCAGGGAATAGAGTGAATGGGGCACTACACTCCATTGTGAAGGACGAATGTGTCAAAAAAGGCACGCATGGTACTTCATAATGCTGTGTTAGTCCCTACTTTAATGTATGGTAGTGAAAGCTGGGTGTGGCAGAAGAAGCACGAAAGTAGAATAAATGCTGTGGAAATGCGGTCTTTAAGGAATATGCTAGGGTTGAATCTGAATGACAGGGTGAGAAATTGCGTGATAAGAGATAAATGTGGTATGCAAGATGATGTTGTGACCAGGATTAAGAAAGGAATGCTTCGGTGGTTTGGTCATGTAGAAAGAATGAATGAGGAAAGAGTGACAAAGCAAATTTATGTGGCAGATGTGAACGGCCGAGTCGGGAAGGGACGCCCTAGAAAAAGTTTATCGACCAAATTGGCGATATTTTGAAAATGGGCCACGTTAGAAGTACCTTTAACCGACGAGCATGTATGCGTAGATATATGGATGTAAAGGAGGCGAAAGAGGTATGTCAGGATCGTGCCAAATGGAAGTCCGTAGTCTCTGCCTACCCCTCTGGGTGACAGGCGTGAGTGTTTATGTGTTGTATGTATGTATGTATTTTTGCTCTGGTCTTTTAGCCTATTCCTTTTAGTCAGTTGTGTACCACAAAATTTGAAAACAAAAGTGTACCAGTGTGTGTTGCCAGTGCTGACATATAGAACTGAGACATGGTCCTTTACTGCTGACTGTGTGAGGAAGATCAAGGTAAGGTAAGGTAAGCAATGCATAGGACTATTTTCGAGATTTCACTATGTGATAGACTTTGTGATTAAGATATCTGCAGTAGAACTAGAGTAAGCGATATACAATTTTAAAGACTGGTTCATTGAGCCGGATGATTAATTGATGTAATAGATTTTACAACTAGCTATATTAGCAACTTTGTAGATTTCCACTTTTCTCATGACCAGCACTTTCATTTAAATCTAGAAAATATTTGAAATAATTAAGTCGTATGAATTGTGATTTTTTTAATATAGAGTAAGGGTGACAAACGAGCACACAGTTCACCTGGTAGTAAGTGGATGCTGTGGCCCATAAACATCTATCTACGTTTATCCTCGATTAAAAATCAAAATGCGGATGCGTCGTCACCCCCGAGGACTAAGATGGAATGCCTCATTTCGAGTAAAAAAGGGTCTCCGGATCTCTACACTCACCATACAAAACATAGCAATATTAAGCTACATTATAGTATTCTGTGAGAACGTGGTCCTTCCCCGGTCGTGCCGACCCATTCGTGGTACAACCATAATATAGCTGCAGCGCGGCTCTACCACGTCTAAAACAACACAATGTGTTTTATTTGCGTTTACTGTAATAGATAATTATCTCGAACTACGTTACATGGTCCATTGCGAGGAGCATACTTATCTCAAAACATAAACATAATATAGCTGCAGCGCGGCTCTACCACGTCTAAAACAACACAATGTGTTTTATTTGCGTTTACTGTAATAGATAATTATCTCGAACTACGTTACATGGTCCATTGCGAGGAGCATACTTATCTCAAAACATAAACATAATATAGCTGCAGCGTGGCTCTACCACGTCTAAAACAACACAATGTGTTTTATTTGCGTTTACTGTAATAGATAATTATCTCGAACTACGTTACATGGTCCATTGCGAGGAGCATACTTATCTCAAAACATAAACATAATATAGCTGCAGCGTGGCTCTACCACGTCTAAAACAACACAATGTGTTTTATTTGCGTTTACTGTAATAGATAATTATCTCGAACTACGTTACATGGTCCATTGTGAGGAGCATACTTATCTCAAAACATAAACATAATATAGCTGCAGCGTGGCTCTACCACGTCTAAAACAACACAATGTGTTTTATTTGCGTTTACTGTAATAGATAATTATCTCGAACTACGTTACATGGTCCATTGCGAGGAGCATACTTATCTCAAAACATAAACATAATATAGCTGCAGCGTGGCTCTACCACGTCTAAAACAACACAATGTGTTTTATTTGCGTTTACTGTAATAGATAATTATCTCGAACTACGTTACATGGTCCATTGCGAGGAGCATACTTATCTCAAAACATAAACATAATATAGCTGCAGCGTGGCTCTACCACATCTAAAACAACACAATGTGTTTTATTTGCGTTTACTGTAATAGATAATTATCTCGAACTACGTTACATGGTCCATTGCGAGGAGCATACTTATCTCAAAACATAAACATAATATAGCTGCAGCGCGGCTCTACCACGTCTAAAACAACACAATGTGTTTTATTTGCGTTTACTGTAATAGATAATTATCTCGAACTACGTTACATGGTCCATTGCGAGGAGCATACTTATCTCAAAACATAAACATAATATAGCTGCAGCGCGGCTCTACCACGTCTGAAACAACACAATGTGTTTTATTTGCGTTTACTGTAATAGATAATTATCTCGAACTACGTTACATGGTCCATTGCGAGGAGCATACTTATCTCAAAACATAAACATAATATAGCTGCAGCGTGGCTCTACCACGTCTAAAACAACACAATGTGTTTTATTTGCGTTTACTGTAATAGATAATTATCTCGAACTACGTTACATGGTCCATTGCGAGGAGCATACTTATCTCAAAACATAAACATAATATAGCTGCAGCGTGGCTCTACCACGTCTAAAACAACACAATGTGTTTTATTTGCGTTTACTGTAATAGATAATTATCTCGAACTACGTTACATGGTCCATTGCGAGGAGCATACTTATCTCAAAACATAAACATAATATAGCTGCAGCGTGGCTCTACCACGTCTAAAACAACACAATGTGTTTTATTTGCGTTTACTGTAATAGATAATTATCTCGAACTACGTTACATGGTCCATTGCGAGGAGCATACTTATCTCAAAACATAAACATATTAATGAGGACGGTATCAAGACAAACTGGCAAGAGAAAAACTATAGCTGCAGCGTGGCTCTACCACGTCTAAAACAACACAATGTGTTTTATTTGCGTTTACTGTAATAGATAATTATCTCGAACTACGTTACATGGTCCATTGCGAGGAGCATACTTATCTCAAAACATAAACATAATATAGCTGCAGCGTGGCTCTACCACGTCTAAAACAACACAATGTGTTTTATTTGCGTTTACTGTAATAGATAATTATCTCGAACTACGTTACATGGTCCATTGCGAGGAGCATACTTATCTCAAAACATAAACATAATATAGCTGCAGCGTGGCTCTACCACGTCTAAAACAACACAATGTGTTTTATTTGCGTTTACTGTAATAGATAATTATCTCGAACTACGTTACATGGTCCATTGCGAGGAGCATACTTATCTCAAAACATAAACATAATATAGCTGCAGCGTGGCTCTACCACGTCTAAAACAACACAATGTGTTTTATTTGCGTTTACTGTAATAGATAATTATCTCGAACTACGTTACATGGTCCATTGCGAGGAGCATACTTATCTCAAAACATAAACATATTAATGAGGACGGTATCAAGACAAACTGGCAAGAGAAAAACTATAGCTGCAGCGTGGCTCTAGAGAGAGCTGAGGAGAACCCCAGTCGGACTTAGGCTTGGTAACCGTTATGTTAACAACCTAGGTTACGCTGACGATATGGTTCTGCTCAGCCCTACAATCAAAGGTATGCGGAAATTAATATCCATATGCGAAAAATTTGATTAAGATCATAGTTTAATTTATAACGCAAAAAAGACGGAGATGGTGATTTTTAATGCGGGTAAGGGCCCAACTAATGTACCTGAGGCGTACGTGGCGGGTCAACCCGTTAAAATAGTTCAAACGTTCAAATACCTCGGTCACATAGTGACAGCGAACAGAAAAGATGATTGCGATATAGAACGACAGAGAAGAGCTTTGTCTGTCTGTGGCAATATGATTGCCAGGAGGTTTGTTAAAGCCTTCAAGGAGGTTAAGACTATGCTCTTCCAAATGTACTGTCAGTCGTTCTACACATGCCGGCTCTGGACTGAATATACGGGGCGATCTTTGAATGGTATTCGTGTGCAATATAATAACATCTTTAGAATGCTTATGGGTCTCAAACGCTATTGCAGTGCTTCAGGCATGTTTGCCGAAGCACGAATTAATACGTTTAATGCCATTCAAAGATTCAGAATCGCATCATTCATGTCCAGGGTTGGTGAGTGTAGAAACAAAATAATTAGTGAGTTTGCGGTAAGACTGCCGGCCACAGCATTTTATCAAAAATGGCTTAAAATAGCTGCTTGAAGTGATGGTTCCCTCCATTTAGACTTAGATATTATTATAATATAATTATTTTTTAATTTTTAGTAATTCTGTACTGTATTGTCTTTTTTTGTTGGTAATTTATATGGGTGCAATGTGCATGAAATAAAGAGAATTTATTTATTTATTTATAATACACAATAGAATGGCTGTCATTTTGTACGAGGATCGGCATCGCCGGGAGCACACATGCAAGCAATTTCGTCGTATTATCAGTTATCACTACTACAAACCCGATTCGCTGTGTTGACAGACTGATTTGACACAAATATTTCTTTATTTTTGTTTCTAACATTCACAAAATATAAATAGTTTCGACTTATTGGTTGTAGGATATGTCTCCTTTATTTAAATTATTACCGCTGTTCTTTCGACACGTAATTATTGCACAATTAGCTATTTTTGAAATAATTTTCGTGCGGCGACGCTTGACACGAAAATTGGAAACGCTTGATCATGAGGGTTAGAGAACAGGAGAACGATCACTACGTACTGAAGCATAGCCTGCCTGTCCTTGAAAATTGTAGAATTTATAGTGGCGCTGACGTCGGTGAGTAGTGACTGCGAAGTTAGCTGTTTTTGAGTACAAGTAGGTGTAGTTAGTTGAATAATGTGCAAATTTTCTCCGCGGCATTGGTGAGAAAATTTTCATGCTCCGTAATTTTGTAATTTTTGACCAAAAGAAACATTAAAAAATGGAGAAATATTTTATTGTGCGGGGATGTGCAAGTGGCTTAGCATCTAATCGTAAAAATAGACTGAAAATGACTTTTATTGACCGAACTTAGTGATCGCAGCGCCTCACTTTCGGTCTCCATATTTCTGGGACACTATTGTCTACGGCGATCGTTCTCCTGTTCTCTAACCTTCATGCGCTTGATTGTGTTGACATTTATAGGTATGAATTTACATGTTAGTGACATGTTAGTGACTACACGGGCTCCGCCCACTCGCCCGTTCTATTATATATTTATTATAGTATTCTATGACGAGATCCATTGCACATATGGAAAATTTAACAATCATGTGTTGAAGTGCGGGCGCTACATTTTCCGTCACAATAGTGAGAGGTTAAAAATAATAATAGTATAAGAGCGGATGTTCACAATTAACCCTTATTAGCAATATAAAACATCGTACTGTACCAGACATCCAGTGTAGACCACACAGTAAAACGGCTCGGTCATAATAACTGTAACATGATGGAGGTACTTACATAATTAATATCATACTGGTTTGTATACCGCTACCATTTTTCTTGGAATCACACTAGACGCAAAGCTTCTACGGGCCCCGTAAAGAGTAATGTTTTGCACTGGTTAATTTAATGGACAATAATATAGCGTACAACAAAATAGTTTAATATAAGAAGTTACCATTACTTACCTTGTAGTGGCGGTTAAATTAATTTAAAACGACAGTTATTAAATTACGACGAAGTAAATAATGCAATAGCTAAGTTAGTCAGTCAATTGGTTTAATGGTAATAATTTGCATTTAAATGGAACTAGAACTAAATGTATGAAATTCGTAACTCCGAATGTCAAACATGTTAATACTAATGTAATTTTAAATGGGGAGGATCTGAGTCATGTTGATACCACCATTTTTCTTGGAATCACAGTAGACGCAAAGCTTCAATGGCTCCCCCATATATCAAAACTAGCTAGCAGACTTAGTTCTGCAGCATATGCTGTAGAAAAGATTAGAACTCTTACCAGTGTTGAAACAGCCAAAATAGTTTACTTTAGCTATTTCCATAGCATTATGTCGTATGGTATTTTCACATTAAATTTCAACTAAATTTTGTAGTATAGTTAGTAGGTATTAGATAAATTACTAATTAATTCTTTTTTGCTATAAGTACCTCTCTAACAATAAAAATTAAATAAATTCACGTTTCATAACTTCCTATTAAAATCCTTCGGCACCTTAAAGAATGATCTATCTGAAATATTTTGTTGGTCATTTAGCGTCTATTAACGCAACAATTATAGTAGGAACACCATTTTGTCATTAAAATTTATCAAATAGATGGGTAATATACATATTAAATTACATTATATACAGCTATTTTATCCTACAATTAAATATAATAAACACTACCGCCGGCCAAGATCAACCGCAACACCAAGGGAATTGTAGGTGCGTTGCCGGCCTTTTAGAAAGGAGTAAGCTCTTTTCTTGAAGGTCCCTAGGTCATATCGGTCCGGAAAAATCGCCGGTAGTAAACTATTCCATAGAGAGGTCGTACGCGGAAGAAAACTCCTAAACGTTTCACAACGTACAGTGGTTTACCGCCAAGCATCTAGATGATGTGAATGGTATCGGGACGTTTGCCGCGTAGTACGTTCACAAAATTTGGCGGCTGGGATTAATTTGAACAATTCCCAGAACACTCCCCATGGTATATGCGAAAGAAAATGCAAAGAGATGAAACATCTCTTCGCAGCGCCAGTGAATCGAGCCGATCGGAAAGCACTCGGTCGTCTACGATTCGAGCCGCTCTGCGCTGGATGCGGTCAAGTGGAAGGAGCTGGTACTGGGGAGCTTCAGCTCAGAGATGGGAACAGTATTCCATGTGCGGCCGAACCTGCGCCTTGTAAAGTTGCAGGCGGGGTGCTGGCATGAAATACTGTCCCGCTCTGCTGAACACGCCAAGATTTTTAGAGGCCAATTTGGCCTTATCTTCCAAGTGACCACGAAACTGCACGTCACTCGATATGTTGACAACGAGGATGCCGAAACTGGCTGAAGCAACAAGGCGAGTGCCTTGAAACTGGGGAGATACGACAAAGGGGTTCTTTTTAGCGGTTAACGCGCAAACTTGTGTCTTCTGTGGGTTAAAATGGACTATATTTAGTCGCCCCCAATCCGAGACTCTCTTCAGCAAACATTCGACTTCAGACACAAGTTTGTCCCGGTACTCAGAGACGTTTTCCCGAGAAATATTGGCACGGACGGTGTACAGAGCATCACCAGTGCTGTCATCTGTATAGCAATGAATGTTACGGGTTTGCAACATATCATTGATATGCAGAAGAAACAGCGTTGGCGATAGCACGCAGCCTTGTGGAACACCAGTATTAATAGGCTTGTAATCGGAGCTTGCACCGTCTACAACGACCTTGATGCTCCGATCTGCAAGAAAGCTGGTGATCCAATCGCACAATTTCTCGGTATGCCCATAGGAAGGGAGCTTCGAAAGAAGCGCTTTGTGCCAAACCCGATCGAAGGCCTTCGCAATGTCCAAACTAACGGCCAATGCCTCCCCCTTGGACTCTACTGCCTCTGCCCATCTATGAGTTAGGTAGACAAGAAGATCACCAGCTGATCGACCACGGCGAAAACCGTATTGGTGGTCACTAATCAGCTGGTGATTCTCAAGGTACCTCATGAGCTGGCAGTTAACAATAGACTCCATTGTTTTGGAGAATATGGAGGTGATGCACTGCACACCTGCACTCACCAGACGAAACGCAGAAGCAGAGCTTCCACTTCACGCCGGTATTCTGTGAGGTCGTGTTACCACCCCGGTTTGAGTCGGCCCATACGTGCAACAGCAAAGCTGCCGCGTGGCTCTACCACTGCCTACAACGTCTTATGAAAATATATAAATATTATGTACCATCTATGATCATATAAATAAGACATCATCAATTATGTATCTAAAAGAATATAAAATAAAATATTATGCTGTGGTTTCAGGTGTACAAAGCTCCGGAAGCACTAGTGGTTACACCCCAACAGGGCACTTTGACCAGGCGAAGAGAAGAACATGTCTCCGAAGGACCTTGGAAGCCTAAAAAATATGCCGCAATAAACCAGGTAAGAACTGATATTAAATAATAATCCGGCTTGCTATGTTATATACTTCTTTTTAAAATTGACTTTTAAAAAGTTAAATTACTTCATCCGAACAAGAATAATTTTGTTTGATACGTGGTTGGAGCTTTGACTAGGAGTCTGTCTCGTCTATTATCCTATTTTTTAGCCAAACAAAAGTTCATCACTGTCGTGTTCCGCTTTAAAATGTAAGAGAGCCTGTGGGTTATTCCATTTCGGTCCTCAGATGTGACAACACATTTATCTCTTGTTTGTTTGAAGTTGGTTGCAGGTGCTTATTTGTTCAATTTTATAAAAAAAGAAATCTATAAATATTGATGTTATTATTTGACAATTGAGCAGGCAAAGGGCTTATACCGTACATCCTAGTCTGATGTGTTCTCGGTGCGCAGAGCACTCCTCTCCATGGACGTCAACAAATCCAGTGGGCCTGATGGCGTTCCTATTGTGTTGAAAACGTGTGCTCCAGAGTTGGCACCAGTTTTAAAAAAAAAAAGAATATTAACAATGCTATAATCATTACTAATATTAACCACTCGTTGTGAGCTTAAAATTGGTTGTGTTACGAGTGGTTCACGCCAGTAGTCGAATGGCGGATTCGAACCCACGACCTTTTTGAGTTCGCGGTCCGCGTCCTGCCATTAGGCTACTGTCGCTAAACGCGTCTTTTCCGGTACTCCCACTCCCTAGGCGTAGTCCCGAAATCTTAGAAGACAGCTTTAGTGCACCCGATCCCTAAAAAAGGTAACAGCTCCTATCCGTCCAACTATAGGCCTATCGCCATCACCTCCTTGTTCTCCAAAATAATGGAATCCATTATTAACAGCCAGCTTATGCGGTACCTTGAGGATCACCAGCTGGTTAGTGACCGCCAGTACGGTTTCCGTCGCGGTCGCTGGGCTGGTGATCTAGGTTACCTAACTCATAAATGGGCGGAGGCAGTAGGGTCCAAGGGGGAGGCGTTGGCAGTTAGTTTGGACATAGCGAAGGCCTTCGAACGGGTTTGGCACAAAGCTCTCCTTACGAAGCTTCCTTCCTATGGGCTTCCCCAGAAATTGTGCAATTGGATCACCAGTTTTCTTGCCGATCGGAGCATCAAGGTCGTAGTAGGCGGTGCATGCTCCGATTACAAGCCTATTAACGCTGGTGTTCCACAAGGCTGCGTGCTATCGCCAACGCTGTTTCTTCTGCATATCAATGGCGTGCTGCAAACAGATAACATTCATTGCTATGCAGACGATAGCATTGGTGATGCTTTATACACCGACCGTGCCAATTTTCTCTGGACAACGTCGCCGAGTACCGAGACAATGTTGTGTCTGAAGTCGAGACTTTGTTGAACAAAGTGTCAGACTGGGGGCGACTAAATCTACTAATCGAGTGTCGTGCAGTTTCCTGGTCACTTAAAGGAGAGGCTAATCTAAGAAATAATGGAGTAAGTGTTATACCACGTTAGAATCCTTATTAAATGCGCTAATTTTTAAAGCTACTTGCCAAACTGGCGTAGTAGAATTTTTTTCCAGGATGGTCAGTTGAAGTAGTGCGAAAAACTAATTCTGAAAACTTGGTTCGTTATAAAATTACATTTTCTTTCAAGCTGGAGTGATCGGCACAGGGTTTAGAATTAAAGCACTATTCAGGATGACGTAAGAGAAAAAATTGGCAAAAAGTAAATATTTGTAGCAACAGGAATGATAAAACTGTGTCATGGTGTATTTTCATTTTATCGAAAAAAAAATACTATAATTTCTGAAATAAATGACTTAGATTTTTTTTAAATATTTTTCTGGTAGCTAGTATGGCCTCGCCTATCAGAAAGTTTCGGCTTGACGTCGACTTCTGGGACATCCTGTATATATACACGTAGATATGTACATATATATTTACAATAATTTTAATTTAATATATTAAAAATATACTGCAGAGAAAGTTTAACAAAAAAAATCAAGTATTTATGAAAAAAGCAAATACATATAATTTATTTGTGCTCCTTCAACCTGACTACTAAACTAACTACTCCTTTGTGCTCCTTTGTCACCCTTATACTATAAAAAAATGTTTTAAGTGCGGTAATTGCACTGCTGAGTTGCTTATGCTATGGTCATGATGTTGATTGGCGGCAGTTCGTGCCGCGCAACGAGTACGAAGAGGTGATGCTTGTGCTGCTGGTGGGCGAGGCGATGGCGGTGCGTGACGCGGTGCTGTCGCAGAGCGCGGAGTTCGAAGCGGCGCGTGCGCACTCGCTGCGTAATGCTGTCGCGCTCGTCGACCTGCTGGCGCTCGCCGCCGTGCGCTGGGGACAGCTACCGCTGCTGCTCGAGGTGACACACGCACACATAAACACAAAAAACGCACACCCCGCCCCACACACACACACACACACACACACACACACACACACACACACACATACACACACACACACACACACACACACACACGCACGAACGCATGCACGCACTCACGCACGCACTTACGCACGCACGAACGCACGAACGCACGCACGCACGCACGCACGCACGCACGTACACACACACACACACACACACACACACACACACACACACACACAACGCGTCTAGTGGTGTAAAATATTTTATAAAATTGCATATTTTTTTCTTATTTCGTATTGCGTAATTGAATTTTCAAATAAAGCCAGTAAAAAAGAAGTAATGTTACTTTGTGTACCATTCTCAATAGACTTTTGGAAACGGAACGTGCTTTACAATGGCTCAAAGGCCCAGAAGCCATGCCAAAATATATTAGAAACGTATTCAGACTACGAAAAACTTGTTCATACATCATGTGGTTTATGAATGTTCAAAATAACTAATTTCTATTTTTATAACTTATTTGTTTATGATATTAATTTATGATTAGATACGATTTTTAATGGTTTTATACTGTGGCGTGGAAAGAAAAATAAGTATACAGACCTTATCTAACAGCTGTTATAACCTCAAAATTTTATTTACTTAATAGCATTTTTCCCTGGCCTCTAAATGAAAAGATGATAAGTTATTATGTTATTATAAACAATAATTGTTTTTATACAACAGTAGTTGTAGGTAGACGCGACCTGTTAAAGGAATCAAGTGACAGGTCAATCAATGTAAGGAAAGTGGGCATGATTCATTCAATTTACTATCTGATTTTAGGTTAAACTTTTTTGGTCCGTCAAGCCAGATATATATTTAATTTTTTAATATTATTATTTTATTAAAAAATTATATTATTTTATTATTTTTATATCTGCTCGAGGTGGTGACACACCCAAGTCGAAATATACTTTATGTATATCTGATTCGTGATTGAAGACCTTTGATCCTTCGAGACGGGTATATTTTGTAAAATAAATTTAAAATAATATTTTATACTTTTTATATCTACTCGAGGTGACAGATGTACGCCGAGATTAAATTTTTACATACACAAAAATTATATATTTAATTTTTTAATATTATTATTTTATATTTTTATATCTGCTCGAGGTGGTGACACACCCAAGTCGAAATATACTTTATGTATATCTGATTCGTGATTGAACACCTTTGATCCTTCGAGACGGGTATATTTTGTAAAATAAATTTAAAATAATATTTTATACTTTTTATATCTACTCGAGGTGACAGATGTACGCCGAGATTAAATTTTTACCTAAAATCTAATTTACTGCCTGGTTCGTGGTTGAACACTTTTGTTCCTTCGAGCCGGATATATTTTGAATATTATTAATATTTTATATTTAGAAACGATTTTGTTCTTGTGTATTAGGCCTCAGAGGTGACAACGTATTTGCATTTTGTTTTGGATGTAGGAACATCCATCCTTTAACAAAATGCAACGTGGCACTACAATGGTCACTTTAATTTTACACACGGGTAGGAATAGTGCCCATCAATCATTGTTGTGAGCGTTTACAGACCCCCATGTTCTTTATATGATACTTTTGAAAAAATTATGGAGGAAGTTTTCGCTAAGCTTAATAAACAGAATAAATCTACTTTTATATAAATCTCCTTTAATATAAATCTCGACTTTAATATAAATCTCCTAGAAGCTTCCTCCACCAATATTAAATTTAGATCATTGTTTAAATCTTATGGTCTTTTAAATTTATTTTTGGAACCAACACGTATTGCTGAATCTAGTGCAACATGCATAGATAACATTTTTACATATGTTAAGCCATTCAATAAATGTATAATTCAAAAATTGAGCTCTGACCACTGTGGACAATTAGTTTCATTAGCTTATGTTCACAAAAAGCAAGTAGATAAAAAAGTAGTGTTTGTTCCAGTAAATGCACATCGCTTGGAGAAGTTTAGAAGTAACATAGTAGAAAAACTTCCATTACTTTCATACCAAAATATTAATAATAATATTTTTTGTATGGAACATTATTTAAGCTCATTTGCAACGAATTTAATAATACTTTTATTTCTAAAACATTCTCCTTGAACAATCGCAAGGCATTTAATGAATGGGCGACAGTAGGAGTCTATAAGAGTAGACAAAGGTTATATGAACTTTACAATGAAAGGTCATATAATCCTAGCGTCGAATTTAGGGAATATGTAAAAGAATATTCTAAAATATTTAAAAGAGTGTGCTCCTTAGCCATCATTGTATTTGAGCAACAAAATAAAGACTGCTTCTAATAAAATTAAAATGACATGGAGCATAATTAATAGTGAAACTGGTAAGGTCAACTCTCGCAATTCAAACTACCAGTTAATTTTTAACAATAAATTAACTAAATCAGATCAGGACGTTGCAATCGTTTTTGAGAAATATTTTACTGATATTCCGATCTTAACCACTAAGTCATTGAATTCTTCTCCTGCCGTCGCCGAATCATTACTTCAACAAAATGTAAATGTGTGTACAAAGAATTTTACATTTCATGAAGTGTCATCAAAAGATATTGTAAAATATTTTAAGACTATTGATATTAAGAGAACCGCCGATCTGTGGGGGATTTCTGTTAGTTATTGCGTCTATAATAGATACAATCGCACCTCAACTATCTATTATTTTTAATACTAGTATCGAATCTGGTGTGTTTCCTGATTTAATGAAGCAAGTAAAGTAATACCTTTATTTAAATCTGGTAGTACATTGGACCCCGCTAATTTTAGACCTATTTCTGTACTGCCAACACTTAGTAAAATTTTTGAAAAAATTATTCTTGATCAAATGTTAAATTTTTTTAATGTAAATAATTTACTTCGTAAAAATCAATTTGGTTTCACAAGGGGTCGCTCGACAACTGATGCTGGTGTTGAGCTGATTAAATATATATTTAATGCATGGGAGAATTCACAGGATGCTTTGGGTGTGTTCTGTGACCTATCCAAAGTCTTCGATTGTGTTCACCATGAAACATTAATCAGGAAACTTCAACACTACGGTGTAAGAAGCGATGCTCTTAAATTAATTATTTCATATTTAAGTGACAGAACGCAAAAAGTTGTCATTAATAGTATGAGTTCTTCTGGGTCGATTGTACAAATGGGCGTGCCTCAGGGCTCAATTCTCGGCCCCTTTCTGTTTCTTGTATATATTAATGACTTACCTTACATAGTAGGGGATAACCATGATATAGTATTATTTGCTGATGATACTTCATTAATTTTCAAATTAAAACGACAGTTATTAAATTACGAAGAAGTAAATAATGCTATAGCTAAGTTAGTCAATTGGTTTAATGTTAATAATTTGAATTTGAATGGAACTAAAACTAAATGTATGAAATTCGTAACTCCTAATGTTAAACATGTCAATACTAATGTAATTTTAAATGGGGAGGAATTGAGTCTTGTTGATACCACCATTTTTCTTGGAATCACACTGGACGCAAAGCTTCAATGGCTCCCCCATATATCAAAATTAGCTAGCAGACTTAGTTCTGCAGCATATGCTGTAAAAAAGATTAGAACTCTTACCAGTGTTGAAACAGCTAGAATAGTTTACTTTAGTTATTTCCATAGAATAATGTCGTATGGTATTTTGCTATGGGGACACGCGACTGACACTGATATTATATTTATTTTACAGAAGAGGGCCATTAGAGCAATATATAATTTAAAACCAAAAGAGTCACTGAGACAAAAATTTAAGGAAATTAATATTTTAACTCTGGCCTCTCAATACATTTATGAAAATGTAATGTACGTACACAAAAATAAAAGTAGTTCTGCGAAAATAGGTGATATTCATTCTGTAAATACTAGTATCAGACACAAGCTAGTGGTACCAGTTACTCGACTCCACCGAGTCAGTAATTCGTTCTTGGGGCGATGTATACGCTTTTGTAACAAAATCCCAGAAAATATACAAAATTTATCATACACAAAGTTCAAAAATGTTATTAAACTAAGTTTGTATAAAAAGGGTTATTATAATATTAAGGAATTTATGGATGATAATAACCCCTGGGAAGGGTGATCGCTACCAAGCTATTTCTAATTTGTCTTGTGTTGCTAATTGTAAACATGATTGTAAGCTATTATTGGAAAAAAAATAGTCCCGCTGGGTTTCTTGCTGGTTCTTCCCAGGACAGAGGTTTTTTTTGCGAACCAGTGGTAAATGAAAAAAGTGACTTTCAATAAGTATTTGTTATAATCTACATTGAATAAAAAAGTTTCTGTTTCAATCCTATTAATTTTGATAGGTTAAAAAAAGTTTTTTTTTCAAACATACTAAATAATAAAAAGTAACTAAAATTGGGATCACCCTTGCAAAAATTCATTTATGAAATTACCTAGTTAACTCGGAGCGGCAACGCGTTGTTTTGCGAGCTGGCAACCGCGCAACGTCTGGTACCTACTCGTGATAGTTCGTATCTACTGACGCGTTGACTCCCGCTAAACGCGCAGATTTTGGTGTTTGTGTGCCCAATGGTGCAGATTGTGCTTTCGTCAGTCCAACAAATGTGGGAAAGAAAGTCACTGTCCTCTTCAATTTAACTCAGTAACCACTGACAATTATTCATTCTTATTACTTTATCACGCGTATGTTCTTTTCTAACATTGCATAGGTACCACTTTTTGCGCTTTAAATGTCCGCATATTTAGCCGCTGTGTAGTTTGGACGTGTATTTGCAATTACGATCACAAGTTTACACAAGCACTAATAACACAAATAAAAGCGTCCGTATCACGGATGTAAAAGTACCTATTAGATTAGAAAACGAAAACAAAACAAAGCGTCTTTATCGCAGTACCATAACCTAATTACTACCCTAATTACACAAAAAATAATAAATAAAACAGTAGTTAAGCGTCTTTTTCGCGGAAACATTCACAAAAATATTAGTTGACGTAATTATGGGCACTACTGTAAAGATGTGTGTTAAGGACACGGGTTCGGCGTTCGGCGACCACTACTCGTAGAAAAGCATTAAACTCGGTTTCCGTGCGGCGGGGTGAGGGGCACACGTCGCCTGCGCCGACCACTTGCGACAAAGTTTATCTCCTTCAATAGTTTTGCTTATTCGTTTTAATTTCAATGATGCAATGTTATGATCCGTGACCCCGCCAAATGACTGCTGCGCGACAGTTCTCTAAGTACAGGTTGCTCTACGACGCTATTAACTAAAATTTCTAATAAATCCTTAAATAATAACGTTTAAGGGAAATATAATTTCTTCATGAAATGAAAGTATGAAAACGTATATGTGTGTTAAAATAAAGTCACCATTGTAGCGGCACGTTGTATAATTATGGAATGCCTTTTGTTGACAAATATGTAAAATTCTATGAGAGTTGTTAATACGGATTGGTTGCTGGCAGTCGCTGGAGCGTGCGATGAAGTTCTCGTTCGGGTGCGCGCACGTGTGGCGCGCGCGTGCTCTCGCAGCCGCTGCCGCCGGGCGTCCGCTCGCCGCCGCGAACTCGCCCTCAGGTACGTGCACGCACACACGCACGTACGTACTCACGCATGTATCGCGCATATATACCCAGACTTATTCTCTGACACACGAACGTACACGCACTTACACACTACGCACAAACGTATATGCACTTACGCGTATGAATGTACACGCACTCTTTTACACTAACACACGATAATGCGCGCACTCTTATACGCTAACACATGAACGAACGTACATGCATTAACATATAAACGCATGAACGTAAACGAACTCTTATAGGTTAAAACAAACGTCCACGTAATCTTATACGCTAACACACGAACGAACGTACATGCATTAACATATAAACGCATGAACGTAAACGAACTCTTATAGGTTAACACAAACGTCCACGTAATCTTATACGCTAACACACGAACGAACATACATGCACTAAAGCGCTTACGCACGAACGTACACGTAATCTTATACGCTAACACACGAACGAACATACATGCACTAAAGCGCTTACGCACGAACGTACACGTAATCTTATACGCTAACACACGAACGAACATACATGCACTAAAGCGCTTACGCACGAACGTACACGTAATCTTATACGCTAACACACGAACGAACATACATGCACTAAAGCGCTTACGCACGAACGTACACGTAATCTTATACGCTAAAATGCGAACGTACTTGCACTCGTATTTTACTTTTATTTATGTCGAAATTAACCATTACAAAGTATTTACATATTAGAAAATAAAAATGTAGAGTCGCATGCTAAGAAAGTTTGCGATAAAGCCAGACAACAATTATGTTTTAACTTAACCTAGTATAATAAATACTTATAAGTAACGTATCCCCGTTACAATTAAGAAACTTTGTCGCCAAAATTCGCTTTAAAGTAATAGTACTATTCTGGTTTAAGAAATTTATTTCTCATAAGAATAGAACATTCATTTGTCTGAGAAACACAAAGCTACCATCGCGAGGATTAGTGGTGACCACGGTGACAAAGAACACCGATTCCTACCAAGGATGATACGTGAGGCTATTGAAATTAAAAAAAAAAAATCCTAATTTCAATAGAGAAGGAGGCTGGGTACTACCACCTGCTTGGGACCCTATAATCAATAAAATTAAAACTAAACCCAAGCGTACCACTGCAAGACCTCAGGACATAGTCAGTTCATTTTGCGTAGATCGGACCATAAACAATAATTAAAAAAGCTGAAGGTACTCCGGGTTTAACAATGACATCGGGACGTCAGTCTCCTCAGTCCCCCGTGACCATGGGTGTTGGAAAGCACTAAAAACGTCGGGAATTAAAAATAAAAATAATTAAAAGTAAAATTGAACGCGATAAAATCCGTAAAAGTAGTTTTAATCATTGACTTGAAACAGATAGGTACGTTTACATCTGAACTAATGCTGGAGCTGGATAGTACTATTAAAAATGTGTCCACTTCAATGCTGTCACTCTTTTTTTGTCTTTAAAAAACGTTATATTCACACTAGTATTTTGTTCTGTATCAGGGAGGTTGTTAACATGTATACATTTACATACCTTATATTACATTATACATTTATACAAGGACAAACATCCTGACCCGTACCAATTACTTGTAAGCTACACAAATACTTGTTCCGTGCGAGATTCAAAGAGAAGCCTTCAGTGCCGCAACTCATTGCTAAGCCACTGCGGTGCGGAGCCGTCTCATTAAATTAAAAAAGCTCTTATACGCTTACAGGCAAATGTGCACGCACAGTCATTATATGTGTGTCAGTAAACGCGGCTACCGTTATAGTAACAGTCTATAATATTCCACTGCTGAACACAGGCCTCCCCCAGGGATATTTGCCACGCTAGGGAAGCTGGTTGGCAACCGCAGTAATTTTTTTATTTTTAGTCGTTATTATGCTGCCCATCTTTCGATTTGTTTCTCTCCGTCGCCTCTAACTACACCAACGGAATGATATGGGGTAGTGGATATTTTTACACCGCTACTACATGCACATACTAACGTACGTAAGCAATGCGCGCACACAAAGCCTATGTGTACACGCACAAATACGACCGCAATATGACACGCATAGTCGTTCACGTACACTCACATATGCATGATGAGAAATTAATAATTCTATCACAATGATTTCTTAAATTTACGCGAACACTACACATTGAATAAAACTATTATTTACGGATTTTATCGCGTTTAATTCAACTTTAATTTATTTTTATTATCCCGACGTTTCTGGTGCTTTACAGCACCCGTGGTCACGGGGGGGGGGGGATTTGGGCCTCCAGCCACCTGCACTCACCAGACGAAACGCGGAAGCAGAACTTCCACTTCACGCCGGTATTCTGTGAGGTCGTGGTACCACCCCGGTTTGAGCCGGCCCATACGTGCAACAGCAAAGCTGCCGCATGGCTCTACCACTGTTAAAAGCCATCTGAGCTACTACGGCTCTTTCTATTGACATATCGTCGCCTTAGTGCTTGTTTGGCCAACAGACCAATTTGGACGAAAATGACCTTTGAATGTAGTATGTTTAAGAATAAAACTCTACACAATCTAAATCAAGAATGACTCGTGTACCTATACCAATAAACGAGTAAAAGACTATATTAAAAAACCAATATCCACAGTTACAATTTTAATTTTCGTGCTTGTATGGCTTACCACCACAAATGAACCAACATTCATACAGCGGAATTCCCAGCGCGTGCTTGTTTGCCGTATATCCTCAAATTAGCCAATCACAGGCCCGCTCGCTCATGACGTCACACTTCGCTGTTCCGCCATATTGTTTATTTACAATCTATCGCGACGCAAAACGGTGTTAGAACTGCAAGATTTTTTTAAGTTTTTCGGTTTATTTATTTCGGTGCGTACCGCGGGTAGGGCGCGGGCGTGCAAGCGTTGTGCGTGTGCCGGTGCTGAGAGTATATGTGTGTGTGCGTATGTTGATACAGTACAATGTGATGTGTGTGTAGGCAGAACCGCGTACCGCGGGCAGGGCGCAGGCGTGTGCGCGTTGTGCGTGTGCCGGTGCTGAGTGTGTACGTGTGTGTGCGTGTGTTGGTACAGTATAACGTGAAGTGTGTGCAGGCAGCGACGCGTACAGCGGGCTGGGGTGGGCGTGCGCGCGCTGGGTGATTGCTGTCGCTGAGAGTGTACGTGTGTTGGTACAGTACAACGTGATGTGTGTGCAGGCAGCGGCGCTTACCGCGAGCAGGGCGCGTGCGCGCGTTGTGCGTGTGCCGGTGCTGAGAGTGTATGTGTGTGTGTGCGTGTGTTGGTACAGTACAATGTGATGTGTGTGTAGGCAGCGGCGCGTACCGCGGGCAGGGCGCAGGCTTGCGCGCGTTGTGCGTGTGCCGGTGCTGAGAGTGTACGTGTGTGTGCGTGTGTTGGTACGGTACAACGCGACGTGTGTGCAGGCAGCGGCGCGTAGCGCGGGCAGGGCGCGGGCGTGCGCGCGCAGGACGTGTACCGGCGCTGAGAGTGTACGTGTGTGTGCGTGTGTTGATACAGTACAACATGACGTGTGTGCAGGCAGCGGCGCGTACCGCGGGCAGGGTGCGGGCGTACGTGCGCTGGGCGTGTGCCGGCGTGCCGCTGCGCTGTGCCGCGACGATACGCCACTGCGACTCGTTGCCGCCAGCAACTGCTTTCGCGCCGGCTGGGTCAGTCACAACACACAACTCTCAACCTACCCCTTTCTCTCTCCTTCTCTCTTACTATTTCTGCCTCTTCGTCTCCTCTCTTACTATCTCTGCCTCTCTCTCTCTCGCTGTCTTTCTTGCTCTCACTCTCTCTCACTCACACTCTCTTCTCTTACTATATTTCGCTATCGCTCTCTCCTTCTCCCTCTATCTCTATCTCCATCTGTCTCTGTTTTTCAACGTCATCAACATTCATCATGGGCAGCTGCTGACACTCAGTTTTGTTCTGGAACAATCACGACACGTTTCGGGACGACACAATTTTACAGTTAAAATTCGTTTTTTCGTCACCGTGCTAGAGAATACACTAGAGGGATGATATTACTATCATACCTTGTGTGTCGTGAGGGGCGAGAGAGGGAAAATTGAACAGGCTGAGCAGTTGCTTCTTCCTGATAAAGACTCAAAACAATAAAAAGACCGGTTGCCAACCTGCCTGCCAAACGTTGCAAATATAGCCAACATCCTCCATATAACTACTACTACTTTTGTAAATTTAACATGTTGTTTATTTAAGATTTGTAAGCTGTTGGTTTTCCATTACATAAAAATAAATAAATAAATAAAATAAATATAAGGCAATCTAAGGCCTTTGTTTCGCAATGGACTTTGATAGTTTATATAATCTCGTTTAAAAGGTATTGTTTTTTGTATTTGTTCTCCGTGCTGCCTGAATGCATGTTGGTGAGTTTCACATGTCCTAGGAATAATATATTCCCTAGACACGCAGGTTTTCTCATTATGTTTTCCTTCACGGCTAAGCAAGTGGTGGCAAGGTGAATCAGGACTTACAATTTCAAATATGAATATCATTTATGTCAGCTTGTTTCGCACCCGGGTTGGTGTTGGCGGTTGTTGTGAAATTTACGGCAACCACTTAGCTCTTGAACTACCGCTGTGGAGACGAGATGATTCTGAAAATATTTGAATTTATAGAATTATTTTGTAACCAAAACGAACTTGTACTGTATGATATTCAAAAGTTTTATCTCGCTCTTAATATGGTTTAACTGTATCTAAGATATAATATCTGAATTGTGCATATACATATAAATTTAATGGAGGTCTGTTCGTATTAAAACTGTCTTATTGTATTTTGTATGTAATTTGTACAGGCACATTAATTATACGCTTATACAAAATTAACACAAGGATCTGTTCATCAGTCTAGTATTATCATATGTATAATGCATATTGACTGTGTGTACCATTGCAGCAAGGTTTGAAAAAATTTAAATACAATAAATATTGTCCATAGATAGAGGAAGGTATAGAGATGGCGGATGAAGCGTTGGCGATAGAAATGGAAAGAAAAGGTCCAATGTTAGCGCGGTGCTACCTATACTCCGGCATTGGGCACCAGATGAGAGCGCAGGTTATACATAATCTAAAGGAAAACATTTTTGGCTTTCAATTTTAATATTAAGTTTGGCTTAATTTAATATTAACGTCAATGTTGTCAAAGTAGAATGCTTAGATAATACTTTGGCTTTGTTTTCAGAAAACAAATTCTCGTATAGAAAAGGACGCTGCGAACGATTTGAGCTTAAAGCAATTGTTAAAGTCAGTGGAACTGGACGACAACGACCACCTCGCCTTCTACCATCTAGCGTTACAATATATGTACATAGGAATGTTGAATGAAGCAATGGTATGTTTTTACTTGATTATTCTCACATTGCGTTTTACGATACATTTTTTTAAAAATAAAGATACTTACCAATAGTTAATTTGCAACCATCCGCTTGATTAAAACAACAACAAACTATTGATGTGTTTTACCCGGATTGAAGAGCACCTCCCGCCCTCCCTCAATTGCGTGCAATAATCTTTCTTTACAAAGATAAATTGTTCAATACATGTAATTTCATCCTCGCCCGGGGATTTGCCGTTTTTAGGGTGTTGGAGAGCCATTCTAATCTCACTCAGACTGACTGCCGAAATATCATCGGAACAGTATCGGATAAGACTTGCGCTTTTGAAATTGTTACTTAAATTTGCGTGTGGCTGCGACGATGATGTGTACAGCTGCCCATAGAAATTTCCAATCTCACTTAAAATCTCCGGTATTCCGGGAACGATACTGCCACATTTGGTTTTTACCTTCGACAGTTGGCTTTTCTGGCAGACAGATCTCTGGTAAAGACTTTGGAGCCCTGGTCCCGCTCGATCGCTGCTTCAATACGAGCTGTTCAAACATGTTTATTGTTATGAAGTAAAAATACGTAAGCGTTGTATATAAGAAATAACTAACCTTTCAATCCCCTAGCGATCTCATGAGACCGCATCCACCCACAGCACTTTAATCCATAAAAACTTATATATTTATAGGGACTACTTTTCTATGAAGAAGTTTGGCATTATAGAATCAATATGAAATTTTCTATTCTCTAGTGCAATAAAAAGTAAATTATCCTATGGATATTTATTTATAATCTACGTTTATATAACTTAAAGCAGCGTGAAAGTAGTGATTTTCACGCTGCCGACATTCGCTTGGTATGTTTTTTTTTGTTATAAAATTACAATAAAATCTTTTTGTAATCAAATAAAACCTGACTTTTGTTTAGACCACAGGATAGAGAATTTTGTATAGATTTTATAATGCCAAACTTCTTCATAGAAAAGTAGTCTCTAAATATAAGTTTTAATGGATTTTAAGTGCCGTGGGTGGGAGCAGTCGCATGCGACCGCTCAAGATTTGCCGGCCGCATGCGACTGCATGGGAGTATTATTAGGATTGAAGGGTGAAGACGTGCTTTTATAATCGGATTTGAACTGCGGTCTCCATATTATAAGATGTTAGTGCTGTTAGCCTCTTTACTTACAGCCTCATATGTCTTAGGGTTATCTGTGTCATGTCTCTATTAAAGAGAATGGTTTATAAAGGAGAGTGGTGATGTAGATGATTTGGTTCATGACTAATCGTTATGCCGTTTGTAGTGTTTAATAATTGTTTAACCGTTGTCCGAGTAGGGGTGGGAAACTGCCAAGGTGATCTGAAAGGTAACTGAACTGGCAGTGTGATCGAGATCGTATTCCTGATTGTTTTGTGACGTGACCTAATTGTGAAGTTTAACGTCCCGCAACGACGACTAATATAAGCTATCGTATATTGTGTGACGAGGGTTATTTATCGTTGCAAGCATAGAATTTGGTGGTACGAAAACTGCAGCTGTATTTGGCGATGTTTTTACTATCTTGGAGTAAAAATATTACCGGACCGTTTGGACGATAAGTGTGGGGCGGCCATCAACTAGTTGGAGTGACGACTTAAGACATGCAGAAAGTCGATGGTTACAGGTGGCTCAGGACAGTCCTTTGTGGTATTGCTTGGGCGTATGTGGACTTGTGAATGGCTGTAATGATGATGACAACGATGAAATTGTATTGAGGAGGAACTCTGCTTGTTTATCAAGTCTCGCCGAATAGACTATAGTGTCGTGTGTGAGGAGTGTATGACGGCGGCGTGCGCAGGAGGGTCTAGTAGTGTACATAGAGGTGTATGGTTCGATGCGATGCGAGGTAGCGTCGCGGCTGGTACATTTTGAATGCGGTGTGTAGGAGGCGACGCGAGCATGTTTACGAGCGCGCGCGGAGTGCGGCGGCGGGCTGCGGCTGGCGGCGGCGCTGTGGGCGTGCGCGGGCGCCGGACGCCGCGCCGCGCGCGCGCTGGCCGCCGCACGGCTGGCGAGGCACCACTACCCCAATGCCGAGTGGCCGCTGTGGGCGCTCGCCGCGCTACAACTGGTCTGGGAGAGCGGCGACGTACGTACGCATACACACCCATATATACACAAACATACTAACGTACACGCACGCACACGTAAAATCCACGTTCAAATACATGCACGCACTCGTACATGTACGCACACGTATATGCACGCACACATACACGTACGTACAAAGTACATGCATATGCTAACTCGTACACGTACACACATTAATTAATTAAATAATAAATATTAGCAATGTTACTAACATTATTCCCTAAACTCCTGGTAAACTTAAAATGCTTGTGTCGAATGGCACTTTCGAATCCACGACCTTAAGTTCGCGCTACGCATGGTAGGGCCATTTGGCTTCTTGTCGCTCAAATATTGATTATTGATTAATCGCAGACGGGTTCTCTTTATGCCCTACTACACAGCAATCACTACCGAAACGCAATCATACAACGTATAAAAAGTGAAATTGCAATTTTTCTAAAACTACTAGACAAAAATAGACTCAAATCAAATAATGTCAATTAAACTTGTTTTTATGACAAACTAAAAATGAAATTTTCCACAGAATATGTATAAGAAAATGGTTAAAAGTAAGAAATAAATATATTAATTCAGTAATTTGCAATTCAGTAATTTGTTCAAGATTATTGGCGATAGTAAGTGATAAAAAAATAAATTTTGATCGTTCCACTATCAATACAACATATAAAAGTCCACTGCCGAAGACATTTTGCCTCAGTTTGCCACGCTTGAAAAACCAGTTGGCAACTACAGTTTCTATAATTTTGAATTTTGATGCTACTGTCCATTTCCTGTTTTAGTTTTTTTCTGTCGCCTTTAACGACAGCCACGGGCAACTTCGTATTCTATTATAAAATTCTGATAATTAAAAATATAAATTCGTATTAACATCATTACTTCGCAACTTAATATACAGAATGTCCCGTAAGTAGTGGACCAACGGGGTATGGAATATTGAGGAAATTAATATCTAAGGTCTTGTAGTTTTGAAGTTATGTTTTTTTTAAATGTTAAGATGTGATCGTCGTACAAACTTTTGTGTAGAATGAGGGTAACAAACGAGCACACAGTCCACCTGTTTGTAAGTGAATGCTGTGGCCCATACACATCTACATTTAACCTCGATTAAGAATCAAAATGCAGATGCTTTGTCACCCCTGAGGATTAAGATGGAATGCCTCATTTCCTGTAAAAAAGGGTCTCCGGATCTTTACACTCACTATACGAAACACAGCAGTAGTAAGCTGCTATTTTACGCTGGCGTTCTGTGATAGCGTGGTTCTTTCCCGGTCGCGCCGACCCATTCGTGCTACAACCATATTATAGCTGCAGCGTGGCTCTACCACGAATGAATGTACTCAAAATTTAAAAAAATTCAAAATCTGTTACTATTTTTTGTTATTTTTTGTTCTAAATAGTTAAGCATACATCGGGCCTCCTAATTAAAATGATATTCAAGAGTAATTATGAGCAATATGAAAATTAAACAGTAAAACATTTGCAATTTTTACATTTGAAAATGTTCTAAGTGATATTTGAACGAAGCTGGTATAAAAAATAGAGCCTTGTGAAACGTTATTTTGAAAACATCTACATCTCATCCCAATTTCATAAAGTTATAACTCTGTGGTTAAAAAAGTATTTTTTCTTGATTAAAACTACTTTTACGGATTTTATCGCGTTTATTTTTACTTTTTATTTTTAATTCCCGACGTTTCGGGCGCTTTCCAGCACCCATGGTCACGGGGGACTGAGATGACTGACGTCCCGATGTCATTGTTAAACCCATTTTTAATTATTGTTTATGGTTAAAAAAAGCTGAAGGTACTCCGGGTTTAACAATGACATCGGGACGTCAGTCATCTCAGTCCCCCGTGACCATGGGTGCTGGAAAGCGCCCGAAACGTCGGGAATTAAAAATAAAAAGTAAAAATAAACGCGATAAAATCCGTAAAAGTAGTTTTAATCATGTGTAGTGTTCGCGTAAATATAAGAAATCATTAGTATTTTTTCTTTTTTAATCAATATAAATAGCAAAGGACATTTTGGTAAGAAAATAAAATTAATCAACTACCACCAGAGATTTTTCCGGAGCGATACGACTTAGGGACCTTCAAGAAAAGAGCCTATTCTTTTTAAAAGGCCGGCAACGCATCTGCAATTCCCCTGGTGTTGGAGCTGTTCATAGGCGGCGGTAATCACCTACCATCAGGTGAGCAGTATGCTCGTTTTCCCCCTCTCCTATAAAAATACATAAATAGTTATGAAAAAGCTTTTATTACAACAATTTATTTCAGATTTTAGCTCTTATGCATAACCTACATCTTCGTATAAAGTTTCTTTGCAAATTTATTCAAACCTGTTTATTATTTTTTATTACTTCAGCCACATGCTTTAATTTTTGTCGTAAATCTCTTTCATCAGAAATATTCTTCTTTGAAGTAACCGTATATAAATAATCCAAAGGATTCAAGTCGGGAGATCGCGGTGGCCAAGAAGTAACTAGTAGTGGTAATTGCGTGTCCAATCCATCGTTTTGGGCATGCCTCGTTCAAAAATTCAGTCAATTGTCGTGAATAGTGGACGGGTGCACAATCGTGCTGCAACCAAATTCTCTCACGGACTTCTTGTGTTATATCTGCTAATAAACTTACAAGATCGTGTCTTAAACATTCGAGATAACTAACGTCGTTAAGTCGTTAAGATAACGCTGCCACCCAGTATTCTCGCCCAAAGATTCACTCCATATTGCTGCTTGAATATCGATATTCTCTGACTGTTCGGTGATTTACGACACTCCAATGATGAAGGTTATCTATAATATTGAGTTAAAAAAGTTTAAATCTTTTTTTTTATAGAAGGGGTCAAACGAGCGTGCGGCTCACCTGATGTTAAGTGACCACCGCCGCCCATGATCAACCGCAACACCAAGGGAATGCAGCTGCGTTGCCGGCCAGAAAGGAGTAAGCTCTTTTCTTGAAGGTCCCCAGGTGGTATCAAAATCTTGTCGGCATTGACGCAGCATCTCGACAGAAATCTATTTGTCGCTGATAATCAGCGGGTATCAGCGCCTGTACTCGTATATCGATATACGGCGAGTACTAGTTGAAAGATCTTATTTTACTTTTTACCTTCCTTCAGAATTTCCAACTATAAGAATACGATTTTCTAATTCATCCGAAGAAAAATTTGGTAATCAGGATAGCGATCCCGATTAGAATATTGCTCACGATATGCACGTGCAGCTTGCCGGGCATTCCCATCACAGAGTAAGTAAAAAAAAATACGCATATTCATGGGGAGTGCAGATATTAGGCATATTTTATAAGCCAAGACCAACAGTATCCAAATTACAAGCAAAAACGAGGTCCAATTCAAGCGCTCTTCAACAAAGAATGATAATCGTAATAGGAGGGAGAAAAACTCATGTAGTTCCGAGCTGTAACAAGTTACTAAACGAGCCCTGCGTTAAGAAAAGGGAGAGGGGGTTCGAGTATAGTCTATGATTGGTCGGAAACAACACAAAGGAGTCCCAGCGTGCACGTGCAAATTAATTCTCGAAATCACATAATAGGTATGAAGATTAACATTTTTTAAATAATTTCAACCAGTGTTATACCTTTTTGATATTGGTATGAGATGTAGATGTTTCCAAAATATTTTTCTACAAGGATGTAATACATCTGAATCATCCCGGCAAGTCCATATTTTTCTCGAAGCAGTTTAGGCCATTTTTGACCCCCTATAACTTCCTTGTGGATAAAACTAGAAGCCTGAATTTTAAGTAACCAAGCAGGCGTTGTATAAACACGGTATATTTCAGTAGTTTAAGAATTATAACTAGTCAAAGTTTCTTAATTTTGTCACTCACTGACTGACTGACCGATCATCAAAACTCTAAGTCACTGCATTAGTTTTTAGTATAATAAAAATATATTTTTTAATTTCGGTCCAGTTTTCTAGATACACCAACTGCATAAATAACACACACATATATATATATATATATATATATATATATATATATATATATATATATATATATATATATATATATATATATATATATATATAGCATCCGATTGTCTAAGTCAATCTATTTATTTAAAACATTTTTTTAAATATTGATATGGTCACCATAGACGTTGTTAGGTTAGCTAATTACGTAATAACTTAAATCAGAAGCACCCTTAAGTAGGGAGTGATTAAATTAACCGAATTGGTATTACATGGATCTCACAACTTTTTACGGTAGAAGAACTAAATTGTGAGACTTGGTTTTTTTACAAGTTATGTTTTTGATGGCATTTTTCATACCAGCTTCGTTTAAATATCACTTAGAATTTCTTAGATCACTTTTAAATATAAAAATTGCACGTTTTATTGTTTCGTTTCCATGTTGTTGATAATAAAATCTTTTATATTTTATTAGGAAGCCCAAGGTATATGCTTAAATACCTAGAACAAAAAGTAATTGATTTTGTAAAATTTTAAATTTTGTGTACATTGTACGACGATTTCATCTTAATATAAAAAAAAAACATAACTTCGAAACTACAACACCTCAAACTGCAAACTTAAGTGTTTTTCTTAGATATTAATTCCCTTAATTTCCCATAACATTGGTCCACTACTTACGGAACAACCTGTATATCAAATTGCTTTGAGCAGAATAAACGTCTTTTGGGTCTGACTTATCGGTAGTACTGTAAGATATTAGGAATCTTTTAGTTATTAATCAGCATTTCATCCATTTTCAGGCAGCCCTCGCAACAGGCAAAGAATTACTTAAGCTACTGAATAGTACAGAAGCAGAATCAGACATAGAACAGAACGGCTATGAGCTGGAGGCGTTATCTGACTCACAACATGACGACACGCAGAGCAATAGAGATGCAGGTATTTTGCTTCTTAAGTTTCTTAGTTTATTAATTTATGTTTAAAGTACCTGTTAAACTTGTAGGTAAGATTTCGGGTACGTTGACCACGAAGTCATCGATGGTTAATCGTTAATCAATTGAAACTAATCAATATTTTGGATCAGATAAGAGTTTAATCTTAGGTGGGCAAAATTGTGTAGTGAAACGCATAATGTGATTTATTTTAAAAATGAGATTGTTTGTATGAGATAGGTGATAGTTATGAGGTGTTTTCCCGAGGATATATCATCATATATACATAATGATTTCTTATATTTACGCGAACACTACATATTGATTAAAACTACTTTTATAGATTTTATCGCGCTTAATTTTAATTTTAATTATTTTTATTTTTAATTCCCGACGTTTCGGATGCTTTCCAGCACCTATGGTCACGGGGGACTGAGGTGACTGACGTCCCGATGTCATTGTTAGACCCGGAGTACCTTCAGCTTTTTAATTATTGTTTATGGTTCGATCTATGCAAAATGAACTATGTCTTGAAGTCTTGCAGTGGTATGCTTGGGTTTAGTTATAATTTTGTTGATTATAGGGTTCCAAGCAGGTGGTAGTACCCAGCCTCCTTCTCTATTAAAGTAGGATGTTTTTTAATTTCAATAGCCTCACGTATCATCCTTGGTAGAAATCGGTGTTCTTTTGCGAGGATTTGTGGTCTATCAAATACGATGTAATGGTTGGGGCCGCCTAGGATATGATCACAAACTGCAGACTTCCCGGAGCGTTGATGCTTCACATCAGCTATATGTTCTTTTACGAGGGTTCTAATTGATCTTTTTGTTTGTCGTATATAAGAGAGACCACATTCACAATCAAGCTTGTACACTCCTGCATCTTGTAGAGTAATATGACACTTGAAGGATAGTTGGAACTGACTAATCTTCTTCGGCGGCTTGTAGAATGAATGTTCTAATAGAAGCTCGCTTCAAGATGTAGCCAATCTTGTCTGTGACACCTCTGACATATGGTAGTACAGCAGGCACACGCTCGGCTGTGGCCGGCTTCACTCGTTCACTATGACGTAGGCGCGGGATCCAAAGCTTGTTGCCGTGCAGAACCTGCTTGACGTGCTGAAGCTCGGCGGCCAGGAGTTTGCTGTCACAGATCCCTCGTGCTCTCTGTAACAAAGATTTGCCCACGGTAGCTAACTGTGAAGGATGGTGGTGAGATTCACCGTTTAAATATCTGTTTGTATGGGTCTTTTTTCTATACACAGTGTGACTTATGGTGTTGTTAGGATTTCGGATGACTAACACATCTAGGAATTATTTGCCTCTAACTCCACAGTAAATTGAATTTTAGAGTTTATGGAATTAAGATGTTCTAAAAATGCAGTTACTTTGTCTGATGGTAAGATTGTGAAAGTATCGTCTACGTACCGCTTGAAGACCCTTGGTGTAACAGGTGCAGGGCTTTCTCCTCAAAGTCTTTCATGAATATATCGGCGACAATGGGAGATACAGGTGAGCCCATCGCACCACCATCTACTTGCCTGTAAAACTCTTCCTTCTACAATAGATGGCCAGATGTAAGGCAATGTCTGGGTAGTACTGCATATTCTGCTGGCGTGTTATTTTCCTCTAGTTTCCTAGTTATAATTATAAGTCGTCAACAGGTAGGCATGTAAATAGAGACTGAACATCAAAACTGACCATGGTTTCATTGTCGGTAAGACGTAGGTCTTTTATCTCTGACAAAATGGTATGAATCCTTGTGTGTCCTCTGAGTGATCTGAGTGAGAGGGATCTGTGACAGAAAACATCTGGCCGCCGAGCTTCAGCACGTCAAGCAAGTACTGCAAGACAACAAGCTTCGGGTCCCGCGCCTACGTTACAGTGAACGAGTGAAGCTGGCCACAGTCGAGCGCGCACCTGCTGTGTTAGAGGAGTCACGGACAAGATTGGCTACATCTTGAAGCGAGCGTCCATTAAAACATACTACAAGCCGCCGAAGAAGATTAGTCAATTTTTACCATCCATCAAATGTAATATTCCTCTACAAGATGGAGGTGTGTACAAGCTAGATTGTGAATGTGGTCTCTCTTAGATAGGTCAAACAAAAAGATCTATAAAAACCCACGTGAAGGAACATATAGTTGACGTGAAGCACCGACGCTCCGGGAAGTCTGCAGTCTGCGAACATGTTCAAGATCGTCCCCACCATTACATTAGATTTGATAAACCACAAATTCTCGCAAAAGAACACCGATTTCTACCAAGGATGATACGTGAGCTTATTGAAATTAAAAAAAAAAACATCCAAATTTCAATAGAGAAGATGGTGGGTGCTACCATCTGCTTGGGATCTTACAATTAACAAAATTAAACCCATACCCAAGCATACCACTGCAAGACTTCATGATACTATAAGCTCATTTTGCGTAAATCGGACCAAAAGTTAATATTCAAAAACTGAAGGTAGCCGAATTAACTATGACATTGGGGCGTCAAACATCTCAGTCCCCCCCGTGACCATGGGTGCTGTAAAGCACCCGAAACGTCGTGATAATAAAATAAATTAAAGTTGTAATTAAACGCGATAAAATCCGTATATAATAGTTTTATTCAATGTTATTTTCCTCTAGTTTCCTAGTTATAATAAAGATGCAGTCTTCAACTAGTAGGCATGTAAATAGAGACTGAACATCAAAACTGACCATGGTCATTGTCAGTAAGACGTAGGTCTTTTATCTCACTGACAAAATGGTATGAATCCTTAGCATGTGCTCTTGTGTGTCCTCTGAGTGCAGTGGCGAAGCTTCTATACAAGCCCAAAAGCCCGGCTTGCCTCATTAAGATGAATCAATCAATTGTGTTAAGTAATAAAATAACTCGTAAACTGTTTCAAACTATTTCAAATTTCCCGCGCACTCTGTGCGACCTCGTAGCCTTACAAATACTGCTGTCATACATAATATAAGGAGAGTTGAATTGAGCTATTGGTTTTCTCCCTCGCGCGCGTGGGCTTTTTACCGGGCTTTCGAGAAGGCGATCGCTCCCTTTCTAACCTGTGGCAAAATGTTCTATAATGAAATATAACTACGATTGTATAAATAGCAATTAGTATGGAGCTAAGAAGCCCAGCTTTTTAGTGACCATTAATTTTTTCCTCAGAGCGGGACGCCTTTAAAATTATTATAGTTCTAACACTTTTGACTGCCTTCTTGGTCTAATGGCAGTAAACGCAATTGCTGATCATGTGGTCGCAAGTTCGAAACCCGAGTCTGGTCAAGAATCATTTACTGGGTTTTTCCGTCACAAAATTCTCAGTAGCAGTACACTTATTGTATATGTTAGTATTATACTTACGCCATTATTCAAAATCAATCTGGAACCCTTTAATATAGTTTTATAAAAAAAAAAAAACACATAGTTTGTTGAGTCTTTTAATGATCAAAAGTGAATTCTAAACATCAAATAAATACTAATTGGAAATATCTTATGTTATTTGATAATTTATTGTAGATTAATTAAAAATTGTCACTTCGTAACTTTAAATTCAAAAGTGTAGCTTTTCAGAATAATCACGTAACTAGACAAGCTATGCAAACCTGGTACGCGCGGTGTCATAATGATGGCACAGATGACAGGGTTTGCGTGATTGTCACGCTTTTGTTTGTCAAAGCGGGACATTTTTACGTATTTTGGGGATAGCGCGACACAAACTTTAAATCGGGAACGTCCCGCCTAAAGTGGGACGTATGGTCACGTTAGGTATGAAGTTAGTCGAGAGAGGAGGCGCGCGGCCGACGCCGACGAGCCGACGATATGTTAGCACATTTCAATGTTTAGTGTTTACATTGTGTCAAAAAGTACTTCTACTTTGTGCATTGTGTGTTGAGCTTGAGCGAATGTATTGCGAGTTTAAAATTTATGCTTTTTTAAAGATTTTCAGTGAAAATGGGAGGATAATAGTGTTCATTGTGATGAATATAAATGTGTTGAAGTGCTAATCGGTGAGGAAAAGGTAAGATGTTTAAAAATGAAATTTAATATTCAATAAACATTTCTTCATACTTAAATATAGCTACAGGACTCTAGTATTAAAGTTTAATTAAGTTAGGCGTATTTAAAGGTTTAATAACTCAATATTTATATTACCATACGAATTAAAAATATCAATTTGAACACTAGCATAAAATATGAGACACCTAGGTTTAATTTTATAGGAAATAAGTGTTACAATCTTTTTTAACGTGAAGCCCAAATTTTAATGAAATAAATCAAAGAATACAGAAGAATGTATTGAGATTTTTAAAGAATATTCCCTTTAGCTATTTCCAGTATATATAACATTTTAATAGCGCCACCTACTTAATTCTATAGGTAAAGTCGTTTTATCGAACGAAAATTGGTTGATTCACACGATGGTACCTTAAGATTACGCTAGATGGCACAATTAAGCTGTCGGCTAATTTATATTACCATAATATGAGTTTAAAAATATCATTTTGTACGGTTTATTATGAATTGAAAATGAATAATTATATAATAAATAGTCATTATTTTATGGTTAAAAAATTAGCAAAGCTTTATCTTCTCATTATAACTATCTAATTCCTGTCGTAATCTGTTCTTTTATGCATATAACTTAAACAAAATAATTTCGAGGTTTCACATCTGCCAGGCGTCCCTTTTTTACTTTGTACATAGTTTGTTTGTACTTTGTTCATGCTTTTCTTTTGTTCATGTATTGTATTGTTTGTAAATATCTCAAGCAAACCCAAACGGCTCTTTTCAAAACCACCGAAGGTGTGCAATTGCATATTATGTCACTTGTTAAACACGTCCTTGACATCACTGAATATGAAACTAAAGAGTGGAGACAGCTCAAGATTGGTGTATTTTTTTAAACTGCTAAAAACAACAAAACCATATCTTTGGCTTGCCCTAGTTTGGAGCCCTAGCTTCGCCACTGTCTGAGTGGTGATAATATTTTAGCTAAGTGTTGAGCCAATCTGTAAGTTGGCGAGTCAATCTGACTCGCTATTGGACGTAATGGAGCGTTCGGTTTGTGTATTTTTGGTAACCCATACAACTTCGGTGGTTTGGCACATGAAGGTATTATCGAATTGACGTCTAGATTAAATTTCTCGGAGTATTTCTTAATTAGATCGCTAGTTGTGTTAAGCATATTAGTTGTAGGGTCTGTTTTAACCTTTCGGTATGTAGTTTCATCCGACAAAAGTTGTTGTATTTTAAAATTGTAATCTGAAGTATCCATTATAGCCATAGCATTACCTTTATCTGCGCGCAGAATCGTAAGCTCTGGTCTGTTGCGTAAGTTTTTCAACGCGTTAAATTCATTCGTACTCATTCATTCACAAATCTTTGTTTCTTATCCTTCCCGAACCCCCACCACCATAGCTTGAGTAAACCATGACAAATTGCGCTCGACACTCGCACACACCCACAACCTTGAGATTGAGAGTCTCATGCTCTACTGATTGAGCGATGCTTGTCGACGATGATTCATTTGGATTTGATTGGATTCATAAGGATATAGTATCATCTTTAACTGTCTTCATCCTTTATAACAAGTAAATTTTACTAATTACACTATACATCACAAATGTGAAGGCGTTATTGTCACAATTTACTTAATGGACGTTTCCACAGACCCGTTGCACCTCTAAAATTAACGAGATTCCACGAATATAAATGTCTATTTAAAATACATAAAGTTTACTGGTACACAGCATTAATGCATATAAGCAGAACTTGTAGGCATTTAAACATCAAATGTCTGACAAGAATTACCGCTCGTCACGACCTCGGCCTTCCGCCTTCCGTCACCAGGTCCTACCCTCCAAACCATTTATCAAGTTCGGAAAATGTCCCATCTCAACTATCACGTAAATTGTAATTTTTTTCTCTCTTTATTAGGAATAACAAACAAGTGTACAATATAATCTTATTATTAAACACAATACTATATTTAAGCTTAATAATCATACAATCAACACCGTTATCCACATGTTACCACTGGGTCTGTGTACGTAACAATTAAAAATTAAAATATAATGTTCTATTAAAAACGACCCATTCACCAATAAATACTGACTACTGATACTAAAAAATGTGCACGCATATACATACACACATATATACAAACATATTCATACACGCACATACACATACACATATATAGATAATACATAGATGTGAAAAATTAAATTTAACCTAAATAAGCAATTACATTAACTTGCATAAAATTCAGATAGAACCTCATACACAGCTTTTTTATATCTAGAAGAAGTTAATCCAAAGATATCTATGTCATTAAATTTGTTGTTGTATAATTCCATTATACGATTTAGAGGTGCACGTGAACCTGCATTTGTTTTACTTGGTTTTGGAGCGAAAATTTGATGTGAATGGAACTCACGTATACGCTTCGAGCGACTAGGTATACGAATGTATATTTGATTGGTGAGTTGATTACAATCAAATTTGTTATGGCAGATTTTGTAAAGCAAAGTTTGATCCAAGAGCATCCTTCTCGATTCTAAAGAAAGAACACTAAATTTTCTTAATAAAAGTTCATAACATTCATTATAATTACTTTTAAAGCATTTGTACATTGTAGATTTTTAAAATTTTCGTTGAACACACTCCAACTGTAAACTATATTTACTATATATTGGATCCATCCAACTGATGCATATTCAACCTGTGATCTTATTAGAGATTTATATAAAGTTAAAAATGTGGTGGGATGTTTGAAGGAAGAACATGTCTGCATAACAAAACCATAAAGCTGAAAGGCTTTATTGGTTATGTGCGTTACGTGTTCATCAAAGTGTAGTTTAGAGTCTAAATACAATCCTAGATCCCTGATTAAAGATACTGATTCCAACGAAACACAGTTTAGTGTATTTAATAATGTTAATTTTTTTTGTGAAAGTGATATGTTTGCATTTTGATGTATCTACTTAAGTGAAGTTTATTTTTTATACAGTAGCCTTCCAAGCGATTTAGGTCTTGTTGTATTTTGTCACAATCTTCGACACTTTTGACAATGTGATAAATTTTAAGGTCATCGGCGTAAAGGAGAAAGTTAGTAAAACGGAAACAATCACTGATATCGTTCACAAATAATATAAAAAGCAAAGGCCCAAGAATAGAACCTTGCGGTACGCCTGAGCTGATATTTATGATATTGGATGAAAAACCATTAATCACAACCCATTGAGATCTCTTTAGGACGTATGATGAAAACCATCTTAACAAGTTTCCTCGTATTCCATTGAACGCTAATTTCTCTAAAATTATTTATGATCAACCTTATCGAAGGCCTTAGAGTAATCAGTGTAAATTGCATCTACTTGCAGACGGTTATCCATGCAGCGAAAAAGATAATTTGTGTAAAGAACAAGATTAGTTGTTGTTGATCGCTGTTTTACAAATCCATGTTGTTCAGGTATAATTATGTTATGTAATATAGGATAAATTTGCTTATGTATTAACCTGTCAAGAACCTTCGGTATGGTTGATAGCAAAGATATAGGGCGGTAGTTAGAAACGTCGTTTCTGCACCCACTCTTATAAACTGGTGTTATATTAGCGTTCTTCCATATCTGGGGCACAGTCCCTTACTAAGACATTGGTTAAATATAAGACACAAGTGAACACTAATAGCTGCGGCAGAGTGTTTGAGAAAAATGGTGGAAGGCTGTCAGGTCCAGGTCCCTTGGTAATATCGAGTAATATAAGCTCTTTGACTATGCTATCCTCCGAAAAGGAGATATTTGAAATAACCTCAAAATTGGGATTAGTAGACTGGCTACTATAATTCTCTTGCTGTAACTGCTGTCTATTTTCATATACGGAGCTGAAAAATTCAGAAAATAATTCACAGATACCCCCTGGTGTATCAGATTTTTTATTTTTATAAGTCATTACGTTAGGTATTCCCCTTTTACCTTTTCGATTATTAACAAAGGACCGAAATAATTTAATGTCCTTTTTAAGTCCTTCTTCGATGGAATTAATGTAAGTATTGAAGCAATCAGCACACAGTGTCTTAAATCTGTGTCGAAGCAATGAAAACTGGGAATAATCCGCTTTGTTATTATATTTATCCACCTTATCCAATATTTTTCTTTTTCTTTAAAAACGTGAATGAGGGGTCGAGAAAACCAAACTGGAAAGTTATTACTTTTTGATGAACGAAGCGGTACATATATTTTTATAATTTCATAGATTTTTTCATAAAATATATTAACTGACTCTTCAGCAGTTAGCCCTTTCATAAGAGAATACCAATTGATCTCAGAGATTGATTTACAAATGGTGAGATAGTTTGCTTCTAAATATTTGAACCCCTGAATAGACGAGTGAGCCATAGATTTATACGTGTGGCTTAGAGATATAACCGTGTAGAAAGCTGGATGTAGACGATCCAATGGCAGTAACGGGTTTGAAGGCAGCTCACAAACACAATTATCGTCGTTAGATAAAAACAGTTCTAAAATTCGGCCCAAGGGGTTTCTATTGGTGTTTAATTGTTTGAAGTTTAATGATGATATAAAATTAAGCAGTGATTTGTCATTACTGGTAAGGTTGGGGTAAGTAGATGTAGATGTTATATTTGATACCGTTTGATCACTGCCCAGCCATTGTAGATTGGGAAGATTGAAATCACTGACAACGTACACGTGCTGATAGTTAATTTCCATAATTTTGTTACATAAGGATGTTAAAAAAAATTCATAAGTTAAAGCGTTCATATTAGGCGGAATATAGATACCGCAGATAATAGTACTATGACCCTTTTGACTATTAAGACTGATTAAGACTATTAGTTCGTACCGAGCTACAGATTACCTCCTAATAGATACCGCATCATGGAATATTTGTTCTGTTTCGATTTCACCAAATTTCGGGTTGCGGATGACGTGTCAAATGCGCTGTGATTGGATAATTCAAGGTTGAACTTAGAATGCTCCGAACCATAGTAAAGGGACAGGGTTGGGACGTTGATCGATAAATTTGGGATTTATTGATTATTGATAAATAAATGAATTGATCAATTTTTATTTGAAATTTATTAAAAAATAAAACAGTGTATATAAATAAGAGAATATATATATATATATATATATATATATATATATATATATATATATACGAACACGTGCGCGCACTCGAACACTACACATTGAATACAACTATATAATTATATAAATTTTATCGCGTTTAATTAATTTATGGTCACGGGGGGGGGGGGGGGGGACTTAAATGTTTGACAACTCAATAGCATAGTTAGTCCGGCTATCTTCAGTTTTTGAATATTGATTTTTGGTCCCGATCTACATAAAACGAGCTTACAGTATCTTGAAGTCTTGCAGTGGTATGCTTGGTTTTGGATAGATTTTGTTAATTATAGGATACCAAGCAGATGGCAGCACCCATCCACCGACTGTGGCTGGCTTCACTCGGTCGCTGTGACGTAGGCTTGGGACCAAAAGCTTGTTGTCTTGTGTGTATAATGATAAATAAATAAAAAAAAAACATATTTCGTGTAAATATACTTGATTGACATGCTGAAGCTCGGCAGCCAGATGTATTCTGTCACAGATCCCTTGTGTTCTCTGAAACAATTATTTACCCACAGTAGCAAACTATAAAGAATGATGGTGAGATTCACCATTTAAATATCGGTTGGTATAGGCCTTTTTTCTATACATAGTATGACCAATAGTGTTATCAGGATTTCGGAGGACTAAAACATCTAGGAAAGCTAAAGTATTATTTGCTTCTAACTCCATCGTAATTTGTATTTTGTAGCCTATGGAGTTAAGGTGGTCTAAAACTGCCGTTGCTTTGTCAGACGGTAAAATTTTGTAAGTGTCGTCTACGTACCGCTTGTAGAATCTTGGCTTTATAGGAGCAGTAAGAAGGGTTTCTCCTCAAAATCCTCCATGATATATGTCGGCGACTATAGGAAATACAGGTGAGCCCATCGCTACACCATCAATTTGCTTGTAGAACTCTTCCTTCTACAATAGATAGTCAGATGTGAAGCAGTGTTTGAGTAATACTGCATATTCTGCAGGCATGTTGTTATCTTGTAGCTTCCTAGTTACAATTGAGAAGCAGTCTTCAATAAGTAGGCATGTGAATAGTGACTGACCACCAAAACTGACCATAGTTTCATTGTCAGCGAGATGTATGTCTTTTATCTCACTAACAAAATGGTGTGAATCCTTTGTGTGTGTTCTGATTTGTCCTTTCGGTGGTGACAGTAGCTTAGTGTTGCACCTAAAAGTAGTATTATTAATTAAAAACCATACCTTAGTGTTGCACCTAAAAGTAGTATTATTAATTAAAAACCATACGGTACGTGTTTCAAATTTAGATGTACTTAATAATAATAATAATAATTTTTTTTACGTTACCTCCACACTAGGATTTTCTCCTGTATCGTGGGGGCAGTTTACAAACATAAATTTCACAAGAACAAACATCCAGAACCGGAATAATTACTTGTATGCCGTACAAATACTTGTTCCGTGCGGGATTCGAACCCGCAACCCCCAGCGCTGTAACTCATTGCTAAGCCACTACGCCACGGAGTCGTCAAATATTAATAATAATAGGATATTAATGAAGTTCATGCAACACTAGAATAACATTAATCACATTATAACTTTCACTTCTTTTATGGTCTATAAATCCGTTAATAATAGTTTAATTTCGACGTGTAACATTCAATTCACAGTAACAGTAAATTCATTAAATATAAGAATATCACGTTTCAATCAACCACTTAATGCTATTACTTATTGTGTAATTTTCACCATTGGTATTATACTTTTTTTAAAATGTAAAATTCCATACTAAAACTGGCAAGTATAGAGATAGTATAGCGGAATATAAATTCATTAAATATAAGAATATCACGTTTCAATCAACCACTTAATGCTATTACTTATTGTGTAATTTTCACCATTGGTATTATACTTTTTTTAAAATGTAAAATTCCATACTAAAACTGGCAAGTATAGAGATAGTATAGCGGAATCCAACAGCCTTCTACGGTTTTTCATAATATGAAGATTGTCTCCTGTGAAGTGTCTTGAGCATAGCACACTATTTTTGGTGGGCAACCTTTGGTCCCTTCGACATGTAGTGTTGATCCACATCTTTTACTTTCGGGGCATTTAGGAAACCTATAACATATAGGTACCACAAATATACGCCACTATTTGTATAAAATAATAACTACAAAAGAAAAGTGAACGATGACCAAACAAATATCGACTTATAAATCACAACACTATCAATACACGTGCTGTCGTTAGACAAAGACAACTATTTTAATTTACGTAATGAGTGAAAGGGACGTATTAAAAAAGACATCAACGGGTGCTCAAATGATATCACTTTGCAACATTTATGCTGAGATCTATAAACCGTACTTTGACTTTGCTCAGACTTTGCTTAGCAAAATCTTAGCTGAGTATATGCTTAGCATAATCTTTGATTCCGAATTTATAGTTGTATCGGGCTGAGATTAAGCTAAGCATATGCTAAGGTTCAGACTGTCAAGAAGTTTATGCATGCTTCATTCCACGCATTATGTTATTGATTTTACTGTACAAAATAAAATAAAATATATATTTAAAGGTCAAAAACAGTCCACACTGCACTTCATAAATATGTTACTAATACATGAAATTGAAAAATAGCGTGTTTAAAGAGCGATACAAGTACATTTAATTAATTTTAGTTTGAAAATATGAGAAAGAAGCGGAACGTTTGAATTGCTGTCACATGCGCTGTCAAATCACAGTCTCTCGTTAGAGAGTAGTATGTTCCTTGATCACAGTTACAACCTGTGAAGCTTTTGGTTTATATTGATATTGATTATATTGTGTGCATTTTAAGTTTTATATATATTTGAAATTCCTGATCTTTTTGTTACGACTGGCTTTTGAACTTGGACTCCCGATCCTACCTACCTATTCGACGTACGCTTCAGTAATTTGGACTCGACATTCGAATCAAGAATCTTCGATTTTCTTCAAGCTTGTAATTATAATGGACAATATTGAGAGAATTCTATCTACTTTAGGAAATATAGATAGATTGGGAACTTCAGCAGATATCAATTTTCGGCGCATGCCTAAATACTATGTTCGAAATGAATATAACCAAAACCCACTTGATTTGTATGACGAAAATGAATTTAGAAGAAGATACCGATTCAATAAACACACTGTTTTAAATGTAATATTACCTTTAATAATTGCCAATTTGGAGCATTTGGACAATAGAGGCTTGCCGATTTCTCCAAAACTGCAATTACTTATTGCATTAAGGTTTTATGCTACAGGATGTTTCCAGGTAATTATTGTTTCATAGAGTAGAATGAATTTTTTATTCAAATAGGCTTTTATTAGTCAGAATCTACTACTGGTTATATACATAGAAAATATATTTTATACACAATAAGTAATACATATATTCTTTGATATTTCAGATGGTGTGTGGTGATATGAACGGCATAAGCCAATCCACAGTATGTCTTATAATAAATAAGGTATCAAGACAATTGAGCCGTTTATTACCAAGATATATACATTTTCCCACCAATATGAGTGTGGTAAAAAGAAAATTCGAAGAACTCGGAAGATCCAATACTCAGCACGGATTCAACAACATTATTGGTGCTATTGACTGCACACATATTAAAATAAATAGACCCAGAGGTATCTCCCATTCTGAAATATACCGAAACCGCAAAGGATATTTCTCTATTAATGTACAAGCTATTATAGGTCCAAATATGGAAATTTTTGATATAGTAACCCGCTGGCCTGGCAGTTCACATGACAGTAGAATATTTAGAAACTCTCAAGCTTATGCTAGATTTTTAAGGGGGAATTTGCAAGGAGTTTTAGTAGGCGACAGTGGTTATCCATCTCTTCCTTTCCTTTTAACACCTCTTATAACTCCAGTAACAAGAGCAGAAAACCAATACAATTATATTCAAATAAGAACCCGTAATATAGTTGAGAGGTTTTTTGGAGTATGGAAAAAGAAATTTCCCTGCTTACAGTTGGGCCTACGCTCTAAGCTCACTAATACGAGCAACATAATTGTAGCTTGTGCAGTATTGCACAACATAGGCATACAGTGTGGGGATGCTTATGATGATGGTAACAATGATCATACACCAGAAGTTGCAGAAAGACCAAACAATGAAACATCATCCACTGCAGGTCTAGCATTTCGGCAGTCTATAATAGCACAATTTAGCTAAATAATTAGGAAATAAACTGAAGTAAAACAAAACATATTTTATTCATTTATCGCTTTATTTTTTAAAATGTTTTCTTTTTCTTTCTTTATTTCTAAAATTTCTAATTCTAAAGCACGTTTTTTTTCTAAAAATTCAATTTCCTTTAAATATTTTTCTTCATTCCGTCTCCTTTCATCCGCATATCTCTCCTTATTATATTTTAATTCTTGTAGTATTAGTTCCTGTTTCAGTTCATCAAAAGTTTTCTTCTGTTTTGCTTGTTTTTTTGGGTCACTGTACTGAGCTGACCGGATGGTGCTGGGCTCACCAATGGTAATTGGCATAGGGTTTTCTTTTTGTATGTCTTCTATTACTTCAATCTCTATATTATTATTATGCTCCACATCAGACACACGAGCTCTCTTTGGGAGCCACATTTGCTCGTCGTTATCTAATCCAAGATTATTATCTAGAAATAGAAATACAATCTAATAAGTGAAATTACAAGTACAAATTATGTCATCTTACTGATTAAATAAATACTATTCATTATTGAGCTCTCAATTGTACATTTATAATCAGTTATTTAAGCTCCATGTATCATAAATTAATTATTTTATATTACAAGTGAGTTAAATCTACTATTTTAGTTGTAAAATTATAGAATACTAAATGATTATACAGACAAAAATCTTGTTAGAACAAGCAAAGCAGTAGTGATTTCTCTTTCTTATTCTTTCTCTAAATGTAAAAACTAATCAAGAATATATAGTAGCATCCATTCCAACTCCATCTATATTATCTACCAATCAATGTTCATTTGCTCAAATTCAATAAAAACATTATTTGAAATCAATCAAAAATGTTCAACAATCAACAAACAAAAATTTTAAATCTAAAATAACATCATGTCGGAATGAAGATTTGATAGTAAATACAAAGAATTAAAAACTTTCAATATAAGAATTACAACATCAATCAAAAGATTTAATTTAACAGGGCCAAAAGTGTAACAAGACTCGAATTACAGAAGTTTTGTATGATGTAGATGTTGGCTTATATATAAATCATTTATCAAACCTGTATTCACGATGATCTTATTCTTTAGCAATTGTAATGTGACAGTAAATGGTAGTAATAGTAATTATGTTTTTAATAATTATACTTTAAAAATACAGTCCAAGTTAAAAATATATATATAAAAATAAATACAAAAAATTTAAATGACTTAATGTCAAGTATTTTTTATATTTCTTGATCAAATGATTTAATGTTTTGTTTGTTATTTAAAGTATTCTAATAAGATGTTACTAATTAAAGTTCTATTGTTCTGTATTTATTATTAAGTTTAAATAAATGTTTAAATTTTTTTATTGTAAAATAATATAAATTTTATGTGTGACTTAAGTTAAACATAAATACAATAATCGGCTAGTTAAGTCCTGCATGAGTATGACTTAATGTGGTTTTAAGTCACCATGTACTGTAATTATATTTAAGATGTTAAATCATTCAAATTAATAGTGCTAAATACTAAATAAAAATTATTTATATGACTTATGAGTTAATTATTTAATAGAAATACATATTTGATGCAATTATGTATTATAAAATCTAATCCATTTGTTAGTTTTATTTACAAAAACTGGGAAAACTATACAGTAGGTATGTGTGGCAGATAAAGCAATAGGCATATTCTTTTAAAAGTTAAAAGTGATCGACTAGTCTTCATGGAATATCTTTAAAATGCCTGAACCAATTTTGGCCGTAAAGAATTTTGCAAGGAGTGATCTTGGTTATTTTTTTATTTTATTATTTTAATTTAAACAGTGTTAATAATGGAAGTTAATTCAAGTTGAACAGTGTACCTACAGGATTTCTAATAAGCCCAAATTGGCACTAATGTCACAGGCAAAAGCTAATTAGATTTATAGTAATTTTAAATTATATGATATAATATGATAACACATTTTTATCATGATTAACTTACCAATAGCTAATGTGTCACTGTCAATTTCTACACTGATGGATGGCAAAACATTTGGCATGACAGCTATAACTTGAGACTCCAAAGGTCCCATATCTGGTGGAGTTGGTCCTCCGCCTGTTCTCTTCCTTTGGGCCTCCAGAGTCTTGGCATCCCTGGCTTTGGTTTTTAAATTTTGCCACATCTTTTTTATTTGTTTAGTATCAGCCTGAAAATGAATAGTAGACAAGTATTATAAATGGAGTAAAATATTATAGGTAAGTATTTAATGTATCTGTAGGAAGAATTTATAATTAAACTTATTTGTGTGCCTCTGTACGTTCATATAGTATCAGTATGAGACTCGGACTAACACGAAAATTAAGCCAAATAATTAAAACTACTTGTATGAAAATAACTAAAAACATTTCAAAAATTAAATTATTTAGGTACTTTTACTTACAATTTGTGTGACGTTTGAATTGTTGAACTGCGAGGTAATTTCCTCCCAAGCTTCACTTTTTTTTCTAAGGGAAATACCGTCCGTCTTTCTGTTCTCTATAATATTGATTTTGGCTTGAACCAGTTGTATAAGCAATTGTTTGTCGTACTCCGAGTAAGGCTTTTGTTTCCTTTTTGCGCTTTTCATTTTAATAGTTTAGTGCTTGGGAGTCCGTAAAAGATTAGCCGTGAGTCAGTCGTGTAGCAGGTACAAAATCCGTTAAACAGGTAGCCGTGGTCAGTCGTAAAAGAAGGTACAGAGTCAGTTAAACAAGCCGGGTTGAAAATAGGGATAGGGAAGTATCGTTCTATTTAAAAAAAAAGTAATCTAATTCGAAACAGCAACTGGCGTAGAATAGAATAAACCAAAGTTTTTAGGTGATTGGTGCGTGAATGACTTTAGTGTTGCCATGGACAATTCTAATTTTTCCTTTGGAGTCATTTTTAAAATACATTTTTATCGAAGTAAAAAAGCACACAACCTTCAAAATTATTTTAATATATATATATATATATATATATATATATATATATATATATATATATATATATATATATATATATATATATATATATATATATATATATATATAAAAATATGTCATCAATTTTTTTGGTTTCTACAGAAATGATAACAGCATTAATGTTAAATTTTTACGTGAAAGTTTTACGATTTCCTTAATTGCATGAAGTTCTCTCCAACCTGGCATCATTGCAGTTGAGAGAATACGACAAAGTTAAAGAGTTATCAGTTGTACGTAATGTAAAATAATTTTGGACCATTACTTTTGTTAGGGTAATATCCTGAGTTTTTCTTAAGTCGTCAATTTCGTTGACTCAGGCTTTGCTTAGCGCGCACTCAGCACGACTTCGAAGTTAGTTCTATAAATACCGACATTGTCTTAGCTCGAAAGTAGAGTCTGAGCAAAGTCAAAGTACGGTTTATAGATCTCAGCCTTAATATCCAGTGTAAGTTGAACTCCGGTGCATTGGAAATAGGTTAACGTGATAAGAATAAAATTTACTTACCGATGAAATATTATGCCATCTTTTTGATAACTGGATGTCTTAGCTGACTTGCCACACCATTTCACTGCATAGGAAGCCATTTGTAATGTATTTTGGATACCAAAATTATTTTTGAATTTTCAAAAACTCGGCCGTGCCTACGGGTCACAAACTTGGTCGACAATGATATCGTGATTCTTAGCGTCACTTCATATGCTAGCTACAGCAAGTATGTGTTGCGCGCGTTTGTGGCCCTGTATGCGGAATCTATTAGGAGGTAATCTGTGTACCGAGCAATGGGCAACCCTCGATGCACTGCAATCAAAACTCCACCGCCGTCCCGTTTACCTGTCATGACTCGGTCTCGGTCGGAACGATGTACTACATATCTATCATCTATGAATTCCCTGTCTCGAATATTCGGAAGTAACCACGTTTCACTTAATATAATAAAATCATAACTATCTGATAATATATTTGTATGTTACAGAGTATTTAGTTTGGTTCTTAAGCCCCTGCAGTTTTGGTAATATATTGTAAAATGATCAGTCATCATCTTTGTTTATATTTAATACATAAGTATTACTTAAACATATTAAAAAGAGAAAGAAAAAAAAGTAGAAAAAATACGAGTATAAATAAAGTAACAGACATACTGAGACTAATGTATTCTATTCTTTTCCAATTCAACAAGAAAAAATATGGCCGATTGTGTATAATAACTGTTAAATTACAAAAATTTGCACAGTTATTTCCAATCAAAGTGTGCAAATACATTATTAGAAGTAAATTAACAGTTATATTAATTACGCAATGAAATAGTATTTCATAATTTTGTGTTTCGTATTTGTAAATCTCATCATGTATTATGTAAATTCCAGTAAAAGAAATAATTATAGTTTTCATTATAAGTAAGCGAAAATAACAAATATTGCTTAATAGTATTAAAGTGTGTTTAACAAACAAAATAATAAATTAATAACACTCGTTAGGTATGTTAGACAGTGTAACTTGCAAACAAGCTTAATACGCTTTACAACATACATACGAGTATTATAATTATTGCTGTAAATTTGACAACAAAGTATTTTTAAAATAGAATATTGTTTGTAAAATATCGTAAGTAAATTGTTTGAGTCACAAACAAATTGCCGGTAGAAAAATAATAATTCATAGCGCAAGGCAAAGAAGTGTAAACAACACAGTGTAATGAAATGTTTAGAGACGACACTAAATAATATAATACTTTTTGATAAATACCTTTGAATAACTTCTTCGAGATAACAAGTCAATGCAAATGGAAAGGAAATACTAGTTTCAGCTGTGTACAAGTAGCAGTAAAAATTAGTTAACTGGACAATTCTTCGATTTGATTTTTGAAAGATCTTCACTAGAACGAATGCTGAGAACAGGAGAAGTATCGTTTGCACGCACCAAGATGCTGCCGTGCTTAATCCAAGTGTATCTGAAACCATTCTTCTTAGCAGTTTCCCGAACCTCACGAAATAAAAATTTTCTTTTTAAAGTCAGGTGCTCATTAAAATATAACTTGTGTATAGTTCCGGGCATTTGCAGTTTTTCTGTTGTTAAACTTTTCTCTTTGCGAGCTGCTGAAAGAAAGCTATCGCGTAACATCCGACTCGCAAACTTAACAATAACATTCTTAGGGCGCCCACTTTTAGGATTAAACTGAGGTACACGATGAATTGCGACGACGTCGTATTTATTAATTGGTTGTATGATGACAGCAGCTACGTTTTCTATAATCGAAATTAAATTTTCATTTCGTTTTTCTGGAAGATTAACAATTTCAATGTTGCACTGGCGTGAATTAAGCTCTAAAATATCAAGCTTGTTTCCTACCTCCATAATCAGATCGTCTTTGTTTTGGGACGATTTATATATTTTTTCTAATTCAAATAATCGACTGCGGATCTCTTCGGTTTGGGTTTTTAGTTCGTCGTATTTGTCATTAATAAATTGGATTGAAGTCTTCAATTCTTCGAAATCTTCAATGAACTTGGTTATTTTATTATTCTGTTTGTCGAAGAACTCCTTCATTGATGCCATTATCTTCTCTTGGAAAGAATGAAATTCATAGCGTAGATCCAACACATTTTGATCAGCTACACCTTTACGGAACGTCACGTAGTCAGGCGGAGATTCTATTTCTATCAGAGAACTGTCTATACTCATTTCACCACAAGGAGATCTATTAGAATACCGGGTAGGGCCGTTTTGTTTGGTTTTTTGAGACATGACAATAAGTTAGTAATAGTGATTGCTTTCTCTGTATATATATTGCTCTGTGCAATAAGTAGCCGAAGTGTGCCAACACTATTCGTAATTGTATGTACACAATGAGTCACTAGGCGATCGGAGCAAACGCGAATGCACTGGGTGCGTTTGGCAGAAAAAAACGCTAGCAAGCGCTTGTAAGCAAAATGGCGTTCGTAAGCGGTAAGCGCTGTCAAATCGTAAGTAGCTATTTTCCTCCAGGACACGATGTTAGTTTTAACCGGGGAATCTAACCTAATTTAAATATATGTTTGTAAAGTATTCATATTAAAAACTTACCAATCATGAATTTTTAATAGCATGTATATGTTTATTCACGTCATTATATTACTTAAAACTAATATTGCACAAAACAACTTATAAACTTTACTTCAAAACAAACAAATGAAATAAGCAAAATGGCGGATTGTGTCAGCGCTACTGAAGTAGCAATCGTGTCCTGGCCGAAAACTATTTTAGCGCTTATAAGCGCTTGCTAGCGCTTTTTTCTGCCAAACGCACCCAATGACTGACACGCGTCCGGATCGCAGAAGAGCGCGGAGCGGAATCACAAGTTAGTACTTAAAGAATAACTATCGTTACTTACTGACGTTATATCCCTAAATCCGATCATTACTTTTCAAGGAAAAAATTATGACAGTATTGTCAATTTTAACTAAAATTTATTTTTGTCTGGTAATTAAATAGTGACTTCCGATTTGTGCATGAAGTAACTACGGTTCAAAAATTCGACTTCTTCATAAGATCGTAAAAGTTAACTGTTAGGCCTCCTGTTGTAGTGATGGTTTGGTGAAATAAATATATGGTAAAGTTGAGGATTAATTTTAAGTACTATGTTGGACGAAAACACGTTTCCGTAAAATTTTCTCGATAGAAAAAAAAATCCAAAGTTACCTCCAAACTGAACAATAAGCCGCTGGTATTCATAAAATACTTTAAATTAGATCATGAAACCTTGCATAATAACTGAACTCACTATAAAGCAGGGCTTATGTTTATTTTAATTACCATTATTTTCACTGTAAAAAGAAATTACCTAAACTATCTGTGTCCTGAAGCTTGTACCCTGCCCCCCGATCAGTCTCGCTTCGGCTTTTGAACGGGAAAGCTGTGTCGCTTACGATCGGCATACACATTACGCAACAGGACGACGTAAAATTAAAGTGAGAAATAACAGTTGGACTGGCCTGTTGGTCTAGTGGTTAGTGACCCTGACTGCTAAGCCGGAGGTAGTGGGTTCGATTCCCACCCAGGACAAATGTTTGTGTGATGAGCACGATCATTTGTTCTGTGTCTGGGTGTAATTTATCTATAATATTTATGTATTTAGAAATATATAAGTATGTTTATCAGTTGTCTAGTACCCATAACACAAGCTCTGGCTTAGCTTGGGACTAGATGGCGTTGTGTGATAGTTGTGGAATATTATTATTATTATAGTTATAAAAATAAGAAGCGATTGGGTTGGCGTAAAGAAACAGGCAAAAATATGATAAACCTAATGAAATAATCGATGCTTAGCTAAACATGACCATGTGAGCAATGTTTAGCTAAGCATTGTTCATGCAAGCATTGTTTAGCTAAAGGGACCTAATTGATTAACGACGTGATTGCAGTGTCCATCCGCGCGGAATCTGCGGGCGCGTTTCTTGCGGAGCGCGCGCTGTCCGACGTGGAGGGCGGCGAGACGGCCACCGCGCACGCGCACGCGCTCTCTCCGCTGCAGCAGCACCGCGCGCACGCCTGGCTGCTGCTCGCCGACCTCTGCCTCAGGTCACACACCCGCACTTACAAATACACACACACGCACACCCACGCACACACGCACTCACGCGCACATATGAACACAAACACGCACGTGCACATGCAAACACGCGCACAATAACACAAACATGCTCGCACGCACACATATGCAGACAAACATACGCGCAAACAAACACGTGCACAATAACGCACATATTGCATGCACGCACGCACATGCACACAAACACACGCACGCGCACACACAAAAACACGCGTACAATAGCACATATATATGCACGCGCGCATACTATAACACACATACAATCACACACGCACACAATCCACATACGTGCACGTACGCATGCACGCTTGCGCACACACACACACACACACACACACACACACACACACACACACACACACACACACACACACATACACCTACATATATATACACACATGCACAAAATCACACATGCACACAAAACCGCACGCACGCGCTCACAACCACACACGCACGCACACACATACACAACAGACAACATGTCAAATAAACATGTGACCGCGCTTTACGCACACAACGTCTTAGTTTCTACGGCTCTTGCGACATCCTTTCATAACTAAATCTAAAATGTATTCTAAAATCTATTTCATATCCAATTAATTTCCACATTTTTTGTGTGTACCTAGGCTGGACCGCACGCACGCCGCGGCCGGGTGTGTGTCGGAAGCGGCCGCGCTCACTCCGCACAGCCATCTCGTGCTTTACACCGTAAGTATCTCGTGTTCGTGTGTCTCTGCACTTCTTATGTCTGGTGTTTTATGCTTCTGGCGGTTAATGAGCACGCAGCTTACTTAATGTAATGGTAAGTTATTCAACACTAATAAAATACTTCAAACGTTCAACTCCCCTAAACATTTAAATAAATAGTGACTCCTGGTGCGACGCAATAAAATGCAATTCTTTAATTCAGTTCGCACAGCGCCGAGAGCCTTATATTCCATCCACAAAATGCCCCTCTTTTTATCCTTACCTCTTCACAATCGGCACGTTTAACGTTAGTGGTTGTCTTTTTGTGACGAATTATTCTTACGATGTGAATAAGAAACAGAATAACCTTGGATAAGATGCGGCGCGTGGGAATGGCGATTACGGGATATTAAATGAATCACAGGGGTTTTCTCAGCCTTTCAAAAAAATACTGGTTTCGGAATCTTACGGGATGGCCCAATAATGTATAGTTGAGTGTACACTATGCCCAGAACACAAAGTAATACTCCATAGCATTTTCCAGCTAAAACATGTAATAATCGTTTTGATATTTGACATCATTAACAACCATTGATTATATCGAAGATAACCTATTCTATTACAAAATTTGACTTAATAACAATTTGACAAAACATTATAGGAATTCCTATAACCTCATGATGTTTTGTTGTGTATAAACGATAGTAAGTCATACTAACATCAAAGTGATCTTCACAGAAGTAGAGTCTTGCTTTTGTAGACAATGTCTTCGTACTTGCCAGTTTTAACCAAGTATGTCTCACTATTAAATCGGTTGGCACTGAATCCATAACTTTTCCGGCATTGTTATACTCGTATTTTTGCATTTAGGCATAATACGAGGGCTGCACTAAAAGTATCGGGAATGGAATATTTCCACTGTTCCTGTCATATTAAAACCTTTTTAATTGGAAACTCCTTGGTTTTAAAAATCGAATAACATTTAAAAAAAAAAAAAAAAGATTCTCGGTCTTGTCACAAGGTTTTGTCAAACTTGTTTAGTCGTTGAAAAAATGGAATTGACTCGAGATAATTCAAGAGTGATGATTTATTATGGCTTTCAAAGTAGTTTAACACAGAAACAGTGTGTGATTTCTGCATTTGGTGATGAAGCCCCATCCAAAACCACAATTTATCGCTGGTTTGCTGAATTTCAACGTGGACGTGTCAAGCTCAGTGATTCTCCCCGTCAAGGTCGTCCAAAAATTGCAGTCACCCTAGAAAACGTTGATGCTGTGCGTAAGCCGATTAAGGAAGATCGACATGTGACATACCGCGAAATTTAGGCAACTTTAGACATTGGCATGAGTCAAATACAAATAATCTTGCATGAACAATTAGGTGTAAAAAAGTTGTTTTCCCGATGGATACCGCATTCGCTCTGTGAAGAGCAAAAAACGGCTCGCGTTACTTGGTGCGTCAGAACTCTCGAAGGATTCCACGCAGGATCCTCATGCTGTATACAACATCATATCAGATGACGAATCCTGGATATACGCGTACGAACCTGAAAAAAAAAACCAGTCACGAGTTTGGGTGTTCGGAAATGAGTTAAAGCCAACAAAAATTGTTCGTTCATGGAGTGTTGCAAAAAAAATGATGGCCACGTGTTACGACTATTCCTCTTGAGGGACGAAGAACGGTTACGAACGAACGGTGAAAAGAGCTGCAACCGCCGCATCATCCTCACACACAGAACTAAAGAGTTTTTAGAGCAAGAAAACATAGAATTATTAGACCATCCGCCGTACAGCCCCGACCTAAGCCCTAATGATTTCTATACTTTTCCTAAAATAAAGAATAAATTGCGTGGACAGAGATTTTCATCACCTGAAGAAGCTGTGGACGCCTACAAAACGGCCATTTTGGAGACCCCAACTTCCGAATGGAATGGTTGCTTCAATGATTGGTTCCATCGTATGGAAATATGTGTCAAATTTCGCGGAGAATACTTCGAAAAGCACTAAATACATTGTTAAATAGTAATGTTGTGTCACTTTCTTGATTACCGAAATTTTCAGTGCCGCCCTCGTACCAATGATAACTCATTACAATGGTAACTCATTATTAAACATACAAAAATATCTTTTTCCTTTGTAAATTGTGTTACTTACTAGAATGACGTCACGAACTGAACAGCATAGCGCATAGCGTTTTCGCGCGAAAATTTGAAACGATAGATTAAAAATAATTATTATGGCACGCATGGTTTAAAAAAATTTAAAAATTTAAGTGATTCATTGTCGCACTAGGATTCATTTAAAATGCTATTTGAATATAGGTATAATACCCTATTGTAAGTTCGGCATAATTGTATGATAATGTAATAGAACCACGTATATTTTGTAAATAAAACTGAAATTAAAATATGTTTTAATTTTTAGTTTATTTGGATTTTGTTGCATGCGCATCATAAATTCTTGACAGTGATTTTAACACATTTACATAATAAATATTTTTTAGGTTTTGAAAACTAGTAATAGATTACAAGAGATACTTTTGTTTTTCTCTAATAGCGTGGATTGGTTCACGCGGCGAGTTCAGAGTGGGAGGAGGCGAGACAGTGCTTTCAGAACGCGTTAGCAATACACCCTACGCACCTAGACAGTATGGTTCAGCTAGGTAAGTTTCTTTTCTTTATTAACTTTTACTCAAGAATCTTATCCGTATAGCATACAGATCGACAAGTTGTAAGTGAGCATTGCTTATCGATTCTTTGAGCCGACTATACGTATAGTATAGTCGGCCCATTATTATTTTAGTTAACTGATCGGTTGGAATATATCGCCTTCTCAAGTTCTACTACACATATTTTCGTTGCGGATTATATATCAGTAGATATATAGAATAGGATCTTGGCATTTCCATAGCATGCTTAACGATTTTCAGCATTTTAAATTTTGAGGAATACTGTATGAGATCTACCGTAATTTCAGTTAAGTTAGAGATACTTCGATCCACTTCTTGGTGAAAGTTGGACATATATTTTGTTCGTTAGTAGTGGTGGTCATCATAGAATACTATAATACACAGTAGAATGGATCGTGCCAAATGGAAGTCTGTAGTCTCTGCCTATCCCTCTGGGTGACAGGCGTGAGTGTTTATGTTAAAAAGTACTAGTAGTAGTAAATAGTACAGTATTGGTCAGCCAACACCAGACTATTTTTCACCGTATTTGATTGCATCTATTTAGCTTGTTGTTATACCAAGCACAAATTTAAAGCGACAATATTTCCCGGTTTACCGGCATCAGTAAATTTTTGTTATGTCCCTAGCACCCTGTTGATATTACACGTGATATCTTTTCATTCTTGATTCTAATATTGAAATAAGTCGTAAAATTAAAATAAAATGGTACAACCGACTTCAATACGACCGAATCAATGTATTCGAAGTCAATTAAATACGCATTATCAAAGATAACTCAAAAATTATTGGTCAGATCTTGATTAATTATTATATTTATAAGGGACCACGCAAGAAACAACAGCTTTTAGATAAAAAAAAGAATCATCAAAATCGGTTAATGCACTGAAGAGTTGTGAGGTATTTGAATAGAAACAAACTTTTTTATTCAATGTAGATTATAAACAATACTTATTAAAAGTCAATTTTTTCGTTTACCACTGGTTCGAAAAAAAACCTCTGTCCTGGGAAAAACCAACAAGAAACCCAGCGGGACAATTTTTTTTTTCAAATAATAGCTTACAAACATGTTTACAATTAACAACACAAGACAAATTAGAAATAGCTTGGTAGCGATCACCCTTCCCAGGGGTTATTATCATCCATAAATTCCTTAATATTATAATAACCCTTTTATACAAACTTAGTTTAATAAAATTTTTGAACTTTGCGTATGACAAAATTTTGTATATTTTCTGGGATTTTGTTGTACAAGCGTATACATCGCCCCAATAATGAATTACTGACTCGGTTGAGTCGAGTAACTGGTACTACTAGCTTGTGTCTGTTCCTAGTATTTACAGAATGAATATCACTTATTTTTGCAAAACTACGTTTATTCTTTTGTTGTAAAGTATTCTAGCTGTTTCAAAACTGGTAAGAGTTCTAATCTTTTTACAGCATATGCTGCAGAACTAAGTCTGCTAGCTAGTTTTGATATATGGGGGAGCCATTGAAACTTTGCGTCTAGTGTGATTCCAAGAAAAATGCTGGTATCAACAAGACTCAGTTCTTCCCCATTTAAAATTACATTCGTATTAACATGTTTGACATTAGGAGTTCCGAATTTCATACATTTAGTTTTAGTACTATTTAAATGCAAATTATTAACATTAAACCAATTGACTAACTTAGCTATAGCATTATTTTCTTCGTCGTAATTTAATAACTGTCGTTTTAATTTGAAAATTAATGAAGTATCATCAGCAAATAATACTATATCATGGTTATCCCATACTATGTAAGGTAAGTCATTAATATATACAAGAAAAAGAAAGGGGCCGAGAATTGAGTGTTGAGGCACGCCCATTTGTACAGTCGACCCGGAAGAACTCGTACTATTAATGACAACTTTTTGCGTTCTGTCACTTAAATATGAAATAATTAATTTAAGAGCATCATTTCTTACACCGTAGTGTTGAAGTTTCCTGATTAATGTTTCATGGTGAACACAATCGAAGGCCTTCCTGTGAATTCTCCCATTCATTAAAGATATATTTAATAAACTCAACACCAGCATCAGTTGTTGAGTGACCCCTTGTGAAACCGAATTTATTTTTGTGAAGTAAATTAAAAAAATATAACATTTGAACAAAAATAATTTTTTCAAAAATTTTACTAAGTGTTGGCAGTACAGAAATAGGTCTAAATTAGCGGGGTCCAATGTACTACCAGATTTAAATAAAGGTATTACTTTACTATGCTTCATTAAATCAGGAAACACACCAGATTTGATACTAGTATTAAAAATAATAGATAGTTGAGGTGTGATTGCATTTAAATATTTTGGAATACTTTTTAAATATTCCCTTATTTCGACGCTAGGATTATATGACCTTTCATTGTAAAGTTCATATAACCTTTGTCTACTCTTATGGACTGCTACTGTCGCCCACTCATGAAATGCCTTGCGATTGTTTACCTCCGAATTGAATACCGCCTCCTTTTTGAAGTCTGTAAAAATGTATATAGTCGCGACTTACTGGTGAAAGGAATGCATACCACTTTTATTCAGATTCCACGTCCGGCTGTTTTTCGAACACGTAATTTTTTTTATAGAAGAGGGGGCAAACGAGCATACGGCTCACCTGATGTTGACTACCGCCGCCCATGATCAACCGCAACACCAGAGGAATTGCAGGTGCGTTGCCGGCCCTTTAGAAAACAGTAAGCTCTTTTCTAGAAGATAAAAATGGTAAACTATTCCACAGAGAGGTCGTACGCGGAAGAAAACTCCTTGTGAAGGGTACGTTGGTGGACCGCCAAACATCCAGATGGTGTGGATGGTATCGGGACGTTTGCCGCGTAGTGCATTCACGAATTTGGTGGCTGGGATTAATCCGAACAATTCCTCAGAGCACTCCCCCATGGTATATGCGAAAGAAAATGCAAAGAGATGTAACATCTCTTCGCAGCGCCAGTGAATCGAGCCGATCGGAAAGCCCTCGGACGTCGACGATTCGAGCCGCTCTGTGCTGGATGCGGTCAAGTGGAAGGAGCTGGTACTGGGGAGCTCCAGCCCGGAGATGGGAACAGTATTCCATGTGCGGCCGAACCTGCGCCTTGTAAAGTTGCAGGCGGTGTGCCGGCATGAAATACTGTCTCGCTCTGCTGAGCACGCCAAGCTTTTTAGAGGCCAATTTGGCCTTCTCTTCTAAGTGACCACGAAACGGCACGTCACTCGATATGTCGACGCCGAGGATTCCGATACTGGCTTAGGCAACAAGGGGAGTGCTTTGAAACTGAGGAGATACCACAAAGGGGTTCTTTTTAGCGGTTAACGCGCAAACTTATGTCTTCTGAGAGTTAAACTAGACTAGATTTAGTCGCCCCCAATCCGAGACTCTGTTCAGCAAAGACTCGACTTCAGACACAAGTTTGTCCCGGCACTCGGAGATGTCTTATAAGTAAGTAGGCATCTACGTTCAGCAGTAGATTTTGGAGAGACTGTATTTTTTTCCAGTTTTTTGTTATCACGGTAACTAGAGTAAAATGAGATTAGACATCGTGTAGGATGATAGTATTACAGTGCCTGGGTATATGTGCAAGCACAGTTGCACTTTCCATTCCCTGATTCTCATAATCACATGAGTCGGGGACGACTCTACATGGTTTCTGAGGCATGTTGTGAAACACCTGCAATTTCAAGGCTCGGGATTGCTAATGAATAGTAGGTGATAGGGATTATTTCTGCCTAAGAGTCCGTAGGGATAGGTTTTTTCTTACAACGAGTACACGTCCACCTGATGGTAAGTGGTTGCTGTGGCTTATAGACATCTACATCTATTCTCGATTACGAAACAAAATGCAGATGCGTTGTCACCCGTAAGGACTAGGATGGAATGCCTCGTTTCTAGAAAAAAGGGTCTCTACACTCACCATACGAAACACAACAGCATTAAGCTACTATTTTACGCTGGTATTGTATGAGACGTGGTCCTTCCCCGGTCGAGACGACCCAATCGTGCTGCTACTATACTACTAATATAACTGCAGCATGGTTCTACCACAAATAAAACCACTTTCTCAGTTATTTCAGCTGCAAAATAGCGGTGTACTGATGTTTTCTGGTATGAAAGGATATGGTAGTATAATTACAGGCTGTGGGGCATTCCATCTGTGACAAGACCCCAGAGGTGACAACACATTTGTAGCCTTCCATTGTTTGAAGTTTGTTGCAGGATGGATTGTAAGCTCGTTTGCTACTTCAGATATACTAGATATTGCTAGGATTTTGAACTAAACTGAATTTAATAACGGACTTATTGTCTATCTGATGGTAAGTAGGTACTGCAGTTCATACAGCCAATTTCTTACAAGAAAGGCTACTTATGTGTTGTCACCTTTGATACTAAGATGTAATCCGCCATAGTCTTGTATGTTGAAACGTTTCATGCCTTTTAGAGTCATGCTGCAGTTATATTATGGTTGCAGCACAAATCGTTTGGTGCGATCTAAGAAGGACCACATTTTCATAAAATACTTAGCTTAATTATTATATATTATTAATGGCTACAGATTCCTTGCTACAGCAGATCTCCTCCGCAGAGATCGTGATCCTCGGCGACTTTAACGCCCATCACGCCGAATGGTTTGGTTCACGTTTAACCGATCATGCGGGGAGATCTGTTCATGATTTTGTTTATTTATTTATTTATTTAAAACTTCATATACACAAGTGGTATATAGGCGGACTTAATGCCTAAGGCATTCTCTCCCAGTCTACTTTGGGATGATGCAGAGATAGAATGAAGTAGGTGTAATAAAAAGTTAATATGCGAATACTAAAATAAAATAACAAAAAAAATGTAATACATGGAACTAAAATACATAAGATATAAATGGTACATCGCAAAAAATAGATAAAATTATATTAATATTCATACACATATATGTATATAAAATATATAATATACATAATTACAATAAGAACAATAAGAATATATATATATATATATATATATATATATATATATATATATATATACATATAAACATACATATATATATATACATATACATACATACACACACATACATACATATATACACATATACATACATATACACATGTACAACTAGTGCGTGTTGCCAGTGATGTCTTATGGATCAGAGACGTGGTCCTTCACTGCTGGCCGTATGAGGACGCTGGTTCTGCCAATGATGAGGATGATGATTCTGCCAATTTATTAAGTAAGTGTTCCCGAACCTTCATCTTGAACGCGTACCGATTGCTAGCCGTCCTGATTTCGAGAGGGAGTGCGTTCCAAAGGAGAATAGATTGAATGTGGAAAGAAGAATGAACAAGTCCAGAGCTGTGGGATGGACATAGGAGAAGAAGGTTGTTCGTAGAGCGGAGGTTTCTCTCATGACTAGCACTAAGCAACTGAAAGTAAGAAGATAAGTAGGTAGGGGAAGTTGGAGACATCAGGATAGAATAAAGGGTGGTGAGTGCACGCAAACTACGGCGTTGACGAATAGGTAACCATTTTAATTGAAATCGATACGTGGATACATGGTCATACTTTCGAAGATTGAAAATGAATCGAATGCAGTTATTCAGAAGACGGTCATATTTGTTGAGAAGGTCTGCATTCAGGTCGAAATAACACACATCACCATAGTCGATTAGGGGAAAAATTAAACTCTGCACAAGCATTGTCTTAATTTCAGATGGTAGAAAATTTTTTAGGCGATAGAGAGAACGCAGGGTACCAGTGACTTTCTGGCTAACGGTCGTTGTTTGGGATTTCCAACTCAAAGTAGAATCAATTAATAAACCTAGATCCTTCACAGTGGAACACAATTGAATCTCAGTACTATTAAAAAAGATAGGAGGTACAGCTACTGTTTTCAATCTCTGGATCATCGGACGGCTACCAATTATTATGGCCTGACACTTCGAAGGGTTGACCATTAGGCCAAACCTGTCAGACCAGTTCTTAATGTACTCAAGGTCCCTGTTGAGTGTGTCCACCGCTGTAGAAATATCGTCAATACTCGCTTGTGTGTACAATTGCAAGTCATCAGCATACAGATGATACGCAGACTGAAGGTTTTGAGTAATGAGATTAATAAATATAGAAAACAACAAAGGAGATAATATGCCGCCTTGAGGGACACCAGCATGTATGTCAAGCCAGCTAGATGATAGCTCATCGATGCGAACCGACTGCTGGCGCCCTCGAAGATATGATGAAAACCAATCCAGTGCTTCGGGTGAGATCATAGAAAGGGAGAGGATGGAAATTAGAATGTCATAACTAATGGTATTAAAGGCGTTCGAGAAGTCAACCAAAACCAACACAGTGACTTTAGTGTCCTCAATGCCTGCCCTAATATCACCAGTTACTTTCAGGAGTGCGGAAACGGTACTATGACCGGGCCTAAAGCCAGACTGCAAGGGACTTAATAAGTTATTACGAGAGATAAACTGCGAAAGTTGCTTGTGGACACAGGCCTCAAGGACCTTGGATAAGAAGGGAAGGATGGATATAGGTCGGAAATGATTGGGTAAAGTGGGATTTGGGATCTTTTGTAAGGGAATAACGTAAGCCTTACGCCACAGTGAGGGAAAATTTCCAGAATCCAAGGAGAAGTTAATGATGTGCGAGATGACTGGAAGGATATGATCTAGTATATAGATAATCATCCGTCGGCTGATGTTGTCGTAACCTACAGCATTAGATTTAATGGAAAGGATTATCTTCTTGATCTCATCTACAGCTACTGGAGAAAATTGAAACAGATTAATATCAGGACGAGGTAAACCCATTAAGTGTTCAACAGTAAGACGCTTGGTCTGGTGATCAAGAGGACTGTTGGAGACAAAATGAAAATTGATATCATCCAGACCAATCGTCCTTTGAAACTCACAACGGTGTCGTTTACCGATACCTATGGTTCCAAGGAACTTCCAGATATTAGCAGGAGAAGAAGATGAGATGTTACTAAGAATAAATCGGCGTTTGGCGTTGCGTATCATCTGATTGCACCGATTCCTTGCAACTTTATAAAGCGTCCAGTTTTGATCACATCGATCTCTTCTAAATTTGCCGAAAGCGCGATCCCTACGTCTCATCGCAATCCGAACCCCATTCGTCATCCAAGGCGCAGGTGGACGCTTGAGCTTCACTTTTTTGATGGGAGCATGTACGTCATATAATTTAAGGATAGCTTCATTCAAAGCCCCAACTTTTTCATCCACAGTGGGTGCAGAAACCACGCTGTTCCAGTTTATTTTGGATGCATCCATACAGAGCTTTTCAATATCCAAGCGACCAAAACAACGCATGTGTAGAGTTTTAGCTGGAGGTTTAGGAGGTTTAAGGATGTAAGAAAGGAAAATGAGGTCATGATAGGAGAAAGCAGGTGCAAAGTGTTGACCGTGGCAGAAGACAAGAGAAGGAGCAGAGGTAAGGATTAAGTCTAGCCAGGTATCCTCCACATCAATATTGTGGTGAGTGGCTTGTAAAGGTAAAATGTGGAGGCCAACCGACTCGACAATTTGAAGGAGCTTGGAGGAACGGGTTAAGTGCGGAGTGAGGAGATCTGTATTAAAATCGCCCATGATGACGTGATGTGAGTATTCCGACCCCAAGGATTCCAGAATTGTTTCAAGACTGGAGAAGTAATCGACAGAAGGAGGACAGTAGACAACGCCAAGTACTAATTTGGCTCCTTTTACGCAAACTTCAAAGAAAAGAAATTCTGCAGATGCAGTATAATAGGGGGAAGAAGAAGCAAGAATTTTATAAGAAAAGTCAGAACGAAGATATATAGCGACCCCACCCCCTCTCCTATCAATTCGATCGTTGCGTATCAAACTGAAGCCAGAGAGAGGGTAAGAGGTAGAAGGAAGATGGGGCTTAAGCCAAGTCTCCGAAATCAAGACGGCATGAACATCTGCGTCAGAGAAAGCCTCAATCAGATCACTGTAATGACTAGGTACGCTCTGTGCATTAATGTGGCAAACATTAAACAAAGAGCGGGATTCATCGAATTTATGTCGCACAAAATCCCCTAACGTTTCAGTAATAGAGCAATAACTGTCATTTGATGAAGAAAACTCGTTGGCAGAAAGAAAAGAATCATCATCGGAACTCATCTATATGTAATAGAATATATAAAAATAAATAAATAATATAGACCTATAACTATAAGAATAAATAAATTAGTATAATTAAAATTATATAACGTAAAAAAATAGTAATAATTTCGATTGATAAACTGCCATCCCTGCACCACCCGCCAGCTAACACACTCAAAAATTAAAAGACAAATATAATGCACAAAACAATAAAAATAAAAATGATTTGCAAGACAACTACAACTAAACTACGTTAAGATTACTAATAATAAATAGCAGAACTTAGAACAAATAAAAAGGATCATAGAGAAGTGTCTCATAGACGACATATACTGTGTCCAAAGGACTTTGTATCCACGATCATGTATTAATAAAAAAAAAAAAACTTTCCAGCGACCCATAGATTACTGACTATATACTAGAGACAGCGACCGAAAGTTAAATTGCACTATGCACTTGTTACGTATCTATTAATCTATGGACAAAATATAACCAAAAGCAAAACAATAATACCAAAACAAAGTAGAACTTAACCTAAAATGTAATAAATATACAAGTTTTAATAAATGATGTAAAACGAGAAACTATATTAAAATTAGAAATTAACTAATTTAAAAAAAAATGTAAATAAATGAGAAAGAAAGAAGCTTAAGGTTACATAAAAGCAAAACAAGGTTTAATACTGTGGATAAAAAGTAATAATAAATTATACTAAGTAATTATGCAAAATTGAGTAAATTTTAAGTTGTAGTAAAAGGAAAAAGGAGAATTAAGACAATAAAACGCAATACTGCGTAGTTATTTACGTGGTTTAGAATTGCTTCCTGCAATGCGCTCGCCTCCAGATGAGGATTCAGCAGTCGCCTTAGGGTGTTTTTGCGTAAGAGTAGTCAGCTCATCTAAGATAGTGACTTTATGCCGGGATCCATCTGCAACTTTCACCACAATTACTCCATCTTGGGTCCAGCATGCACGCATGCCGAAATGCTGACGGGCTTTGCCTAAAACAGTTTGCCGAGACTTTGTCAAGAACTCCTTTACTGAAACTGGACAACCTTTCAGTCTAGACTTCGCCCTCCATACTGATGACCTGAAGTCAACGCTAAGAAATCGAACTAGGATTGGCCTGAGACGATTTTTGGTGGCTACTCCAATCCTGTGGCAGACACTAATGCAAGATGCTGTGATGTCCTTCAACTCCATTTTGTGGATTATACTTAGCACTGTAGCCTTGCAGTCCTCCTTCTCCTCTTCAGCAACACCCAAGAAAAGGAGAGCCTTTCGTCGATGCCTGGTCTCAATAGCGTCAACCATATGGGAGCACTCATTAATTTGTTTACGGAGCATACCGAGCATGGAGAACATGAGTTCACGGAAGGTTCGAAACTCCTCAGCCACCTTTGCAACCGTGTCCTTGGCGGATCCCCCCGTGTGTAACTGTGCTTCCAGTTCGGCCATCCTTTTTGAAAAGCATTCCTCCAAACTGTTCTGTGCAGTTCTAATCTCATCAAGTTGAGATATTGTGTTGTGCAAAGATATATATGAAATCCAAGTGTGTGTAATATGCTGGCAGGTGGTGTATTTAGATGGAATGAATTCACATATACACAGTTGTACAAATGCGATTACCAAGAAAATGGTGTTAATTAGCATTCAAATATGTAACAAGTTATGTAGAATATTGTATAAGTTAATTTAAAATACAAATTAAAATTTTACGTATGTGTTAACTTTTTCTTCACCTACCGCCGATTTTGCCTTGGCATATGGTCTGACACAACTGGTTACTTCGCCTACGCGGATTCCAGATGTGGAGGATCATGCACCTTCCCTGTTGGACCTTCTGCTGACCTCTCACCCGGACGGATATCAGATTTCCGTCGACGCCCCTTTAGGCTCCTCGGACCATTGTCTGGTCCGGAGTGTTGTGCCACTCACGCTGAAATCGCGGTTGCATTCTGCAGCCTGCCGCCGTGTTTGGCACTATAGGTCAGCCGATTGGGATGGGATGCGGTCTTTCTTTGCATCCTACCCTTGGGGGCGGGTTTGCTTCTCGCCGGACGATCCCAACGTTGTTGCGGATTCTGTCGCTGATGTGGTACTTCAGGGTATGGAACTTTTTATTCCTTCCTCTGTGTTGCTCATCGGAGGCATAAGCAGGAGGCATATGCTATAAGCAGGAGTGCTACCAAGCCTGGGCTGACGCATCAACGTCCCGGAATGTGAACACCGGCGCTCTAAAAAAGAAGTATAATTCCGCCGCCAGGTCCTTCAAAAGAGTCATTGCCAAGGCAAAGTCAGAGCACATAGGCAGAATTGGCGAGAAACTAATTCGCCTTCCTTCTGGAACCCGTGCATTCTGGTCTTGCTAAGGCTGTCCAGCGGAATTTCTGTCAGCCATCTCTTCCATCTCTGCACAGGGAGAATGATTCACTGGCCCATACCGTAAAGGAGATGCTAAGATCTTTCCTTGCGTCCAACTCGACTCGATGACGGGGGGGGGGGGGGGTACGCCGCTGACCATCCCGCGGTGTGATTGCTCCATGCCGGAAGTGCAGTTCACACAGCGCTCGGTTCGCAAAGCACTCGTCCACATTCACTAGGGTACAGGACACAACACAGGACATCCACAAGTCGAGTGGGCCTGACGGAATCCCCCCAATTGTGCTGAGGACGTTTGCTCCAGAGTTGGCACCAGTTTTTATCGGTACTCCTGCTCTCTAGGCGTAGTTCCAAATAGGCGACCGCTCAGACCCGTCCAACTACCGGCCCATCGTCATCACCTCCTTGTTCTCCAAAACAATGGAGTACATTGTAAACTGCCAGCTCATGAGGTACATTGAGGATCACCAGCTGACTGGTGATCGCCAATACGGTTTTCGCCGTTGTCGATCAGCTGGTGATCTTCTGGTCCACCTAACTCATAGATGGGCGGAGGCAGTAGAGTCCAAAGGGGAGGCATTGGCCGTTAGTTTGGACATTGCGAAGGCTTTCGATCGAGTTTGGCACAAAGCGCTTCTTGCGAAACTTTCCTGAGAAATTGTGCGATTGGGAAATTGTGCGATTGGATCACCAGCTTTCTTGCAGATCGAAGAATCAAGGTCGTTGTAGACGGTGCAAGCTCCGATTACAAGCCTATTAATGCTGGTGTTCTACAAGGCTGCGTGCTATCGCCAACGCTGTTTCTTCTGCATATCAATGATATGTTGCAAAATTGTAACATTCATTGCTATGCAGATGACAGCTCTGGTGATGCTCTGTACACTGGCCGTGCCAATATTTCTTGAGAAAACGTCTTCGAGTACCGGGACAAACTTGTGTCTGAAGTCGAGTCTTTGCTGAACAGAGTGTCGGATTGGGGGCGACTAAATCTAGTCTAGTTTAACCCTCAGAAGACATAAGTTTGCGCGTTAACCGCTAAAAAGAAACCCTTTGTCGTATCTCCTCAATTTCAAGGCACTCCCCTTGTTGCCTCAGCCAGTGTCGGAATCATCGGCGTCGACATATCGAGTGACGTTCAGTTTCGTGGTCACTTGAAAGAGAAGGTCGAATTGGCCTCTAAAAAGCTTGGCGTGCTCAGCAGAGCGAGACAGTATTTCATGCCGGCACACCGCCTGCAACTTTACAAGGCGCAGGTTCGGCCGCACCATCTCTGGGCTGGAGCTCCCCAGTACCAGCTCCTTCCACTTGACCGAATCCAGCATAGAGCGGCTCGAATCGTCGACGACCAAGTGCTTTCCGATCGGCTCGATTCACGTGCGCTGCGAAGAGATGTTGCATTTCTTTTCTTTCGCATATACCATGGGAGTGCCCTGAGGAATTGTTCGGATTAATCCCAGCCGCCAAAATTCGTGAACACACTACGCGGCAAACGTCCCGATACCATCCACACCATCTGGATGCTTGGCGGTTCACCACTGTACGTTTTACAAGGAGTTTTCTTCCGCGTAAGAACTCCATGTGGAATAGTTTACCACCGGCGATTTATCCGGACCGATACGACCTGGAGACCTTCAAGAAAAGAGCTTACTCCTTTCTAAAGGGCCGGCAACGCACCAGCACTTCCCTTGGGTTGCGGTTGATCATGGGCGGCGGTAGTCACTTAACATCAGGTGAGCCGCATGCTCGTTTGGGGGCAATAAAAAAATATTCTTCTATAAAAAAAGCTTAGCTTAATGCTTGCTTGTTTTATATAATGAGTGTATATAACCGAAAACCCTATTTACTAGAAAAGAGGTGTTATATTTATATATTATCTTCTTGCTTAGGTATGACATCGTATCTGCATTTTGATTCTTAACCGAAGATAGATGTCTATACCTTTAGGTTATAACAAAGAAATCGTAATTATAAGACAGTAGAAGTGGCATAGACACGTGACCATGTCGCCGCTATGATGTGTTGACGAACATCATTCACCATTTCGTGATTTAGTTGCGCGGGGAATGTCGTACGTGAATTTATGTTATTGTAATGGTGAACTGCAGCATAATCAGTTGTAAAAACTCATCAAGGGCGTGTAATTCAATTAATAAAGCATAACATTTCATTGGTAAGTTAATTATTTACTAGTTATCATTGTTTTAACTAATTTACATCTAGATGAATACTTCACTATAATATTTACCTTTGTAAACCTTCATTTATTACTTTTCGTATTGTACAATTACCATTGATGCTTTTGTTCTACCGTAATACGCGACGTTGACAAACTCGCCAAGCAATGTAATGTGAAACATTAGATATCATTATATATGCGTATGTTTATAGTACGGCTGCAGGAACCGGTCGCTTAATAAGTATGTGTTAAGATGTGGCGACATCAGTTTTGTAAGTAATCGAGCACTAGGTCATTTCTATTGTCGTATTATTACTATTTCTGTGGGTTATAACATCCGCTAACCATCAGATGCAATGTGTGGTTGTTTATCATCCAAAAGAACCCTGTAATTACTCTTCATACCGAAATACAGCAGTGTGCCCACTGCTATTTGAGGTTAGACATCAAAGACTTCTATATACTACTGGATTGGTGATTCAAACCTGTGAATGAAGAATACCTGTGACGCGCGGGCTGCCAGGCTTGTATTTTTACTTACGACAGTTACTGTTTTAGTTGCGTTTCAGATAGTTGTGTTCGAAATAAACTTATTATTTACATACTTATCTGAAATAAAGTTCAAATAGCGTTGACAAAGTGCGGATATAAATAATGACAGCGTTTTCTTAGTCACATTAAATAAAGTATTTGTTATATTGATGCAAACAACGTTCGGTTTATAAAACAGAAAGCTTGTCTTCTCGTCCGCTTCCACTTGATTGAATAAGTTACGGCGAATTGACCGTAATTTTGTGCGTAATGTATTTATTATAGTATCCGTCTAGTATTATACATAGAAGTCTTTTGTGTATTAAGTTTAGTAGAGCCCGTCTAGTATTATACATAGACATCTTTTTAAGACATAGAGTGCGGTATGTACTCAGGAGTCGTATATGTGGCGAACGAGTGTGTGTGTGCGTGGTGTGTGTAGTGAGTGTAGTGTGTGAGTGTGCCTATGTATACTACATAGAAGTCTTTCTTAGAAATATAGTGTGGTACGTACCCAGGAGCCTTAAGTGTAGCGAACGAGTGCTGTTGTCACCTTTGAGAACTAAGATAGAACTGTCTTAGGATGAACATAAGAGCCGTGATACGTATCTAGGTGGGCTCTAGAGAGTAGTGAACGGGCGCTACACGTGTGTGTGTGTACAAGGATCCGCGTACTACGAGCTGGGCTGGCTGCGGCTGGCGGAGCGCGTGCTGCGCGAGGCGGGCGCGCTGGGCCCGCTGCGCGCCGACACCTGGCGGCGGCTGGCGCTGGTGCTGGGCGCGCTGGGCGAGCCGGCCGCCGCAGCCGACGCCGCGGCCGCCGCGCTGGCGCTGCACCCCTCAGCGCCTCTCTCCGCACCGCTCGCCGCGCCACTCGCGCTCGACCTGCCGCTCTGACCGCGCTGCTCCCCACATACATCCTACCACGCACTAACTCTTTGCTCCTACGTACTCTCCTGAACCCTATGCCTGCCTGTCCAACCCATCGCTCTAACCGCACTGCCTCGAACACCGCATCCACTACGATCTCGCTCCTTGCCTCGCTTTACACTTCAGTGTCACATCTGCCGTTCTGCAGCGCTGCCTCCCCTCGCTCCCAAATCTCTCTGACATTACGTCTACTACTCTCTTAATTGAATACTTACTAATCTGACAGCATAGCACTCGCATAGCGCCACACTTGACGCTTTATTGCGCTATTTACCCGCCCGTCCCACCTATATCCACTCCCTCTGGCAAAAGTTGCTCTAAAACTCACTACACTCGCAACTAAACTCAAGTCTTGCCTTTCGCAATTTTTGTATTTAAATTCCATTATTTAAAACACACACATGCTGTGGCCTTACAATGTTTTATTTTGCCATTGGAAATCAATCCCGTCTACATCACTTGTCCACGCTAGAAGAGGCAAAACATGCAAAAGGAGACAAGAGACAAAGAGAAAAGGAGAAAAACACCGAGTCAACTAAAATCACGCCCATATTGCAAAAAGCAAAATAAAAAAATACAATAATTTCCTAATAAATTTATAAAAGACATACATAAATCAAAATACTTTAATTAATGAATATACATTCACACAACATGTGAAAATACCCAGTCCGTTCTCTGAAGTTATTATTCGATTTGGGACAAAATACTTTTCGTCGATGGTACTTTGCTTATGTTATGTAAGATCCATGTTGATGCCCTTTCCAATCTACCTTAGCTTTATAAAGGTCATCAATTGTGTGTTCGTGATTAAAATTTGAACTTAATTAAATACCCATATGTAATAAAATCACACACTAACATGCTTTGCATTACATGTCATGTCATAAGCATATCATTAAGCTTAATTTTGTCGCAATCCAATTTTCTATCCTGAAAAAAAATTGCTAAACTGCAAATCAGCTTAAAACTAATTTAAAAATACTATACACGCAATTACGAACACACGATTATGTGTTGCTATATTAAAAGTTATGATTAACTTTTTATGTTACTAATAAAAACTTAAGTTACCAATTTAGTATCTAAAATTATTTGGTTAGAATTGAAAAAAATATTATGCATTGATATGGTTAAAAATATAAACAATATTAATCATGTTACTAATGGAAATAGAAGTACGTACGCGAACGTATATTTTGCACATTGAGCCATAGGAAGAGACTATCAGCAATATAGGTCTACCTTCGATTTTATGGGTTATTTTAACCTGTATGATTCTCTGCGTATAGACATATCACTGTCATAAATCAGAGGACATCATATTGAAAGTTGACTAAAATAATTGATTACATAATTATTTTGAACCCCTAAAAGTACATATTGACAGCAATTTTCTGTATTTTCTCGTATTCGACGTATCTTTCATAGTTTTGTGAGTAAGTGTACCTGGCTCATTTTAAAACGTCTCTTTACGTAGGAAATTGGTCGCATCAAATTTTATTCACAGGTGTATTAATTATAAGCTACGTGATTTGCAACTTAATAAATATCACATGTTAATAATTCGCCTTATAATCTAATATCACATGTTAATTTCGATCTGCAAAGCTCATTGTAGCCGATAGACTCTTTCTAATGCTCGAGGGATGATTTGCGAGCGCGTATTGCAAATATTTTAAAAATAAAAAGACGGTATGTTGTTACTGCCGAATTTTCTAGATTATTGTTATAACTATTTGATGATAAGTAAAAATAGATCGTTATTTGTAGTTTGTGTCGAATTACTTATTTGTATTTGCGTCCATGTTTAGTACAGTTACCAATTTGCTTCTGATAAGTACATAATAGTATTTACCAAATGTATAATATACTGTATATAGATGTTTAAATGTTTGAACATAACTAAAAATGTATATCCCTTGTGTATATTGTGTACATCTTAGAATTTTAGAACTCTTTTAGTATTCAAACTAGTTAACTTTTCACTGTGACTGACTATCCTAAACCTTAGAACATTGCCTCGGAATTGAACTGGATTAGTTCATACCCTATAAATGAATGAATAAAAGTTCTAATGAGTGTTTCGTATCCAATTCTTATTTTCCTTGTATGTTGAAAATATTATTATAGAAATATATTTTATATTTATCGTAATGGGTATCGTCGTGGTTGATTCATATTTCTATAATTTCATAGTGAGATTTATATTAAGTAGCGTAGGAATTTAGCGGAGTATATAAATAAATGTGTACTGGTAACACTGTTAAAAAAGTTTTTAATAGTGTTTTAAAACGGACTAAAAAGTTTTTCTTTATATTGTTATATTGTCACACGATTCTTATCTATATACTAATCTGGATTTTAAAATAAATTACTAAATTCCACCCGAACAGACGTACACGAAAGCAAGTTAATAAAAATGTGTACATAATGGAAATGGAAATTCTTTCTCATGAATAAATCTTATTTTAAAATAGTTATTACAGGAAAAAAAACTAATTTATTAGGTAATTTATTACAATTTTGATAGATACTGTATACTGTACTGTGATTTATTTAAAATTACGTTTACATGAGAAGTATGTGAGATATTTTGAGTACGTTATAGATATTAAAAATAAATTCCTTTTTTAAAATTATATATATATATATATATATATATATATATGATATTTGAATAATATGGTTACTATTATTTATGGTTACGGTTTTACGGTTTTAGTTATTTTAGGGACAAATTTGGCAATGTATAAGCTTCAAATGTAATAAACGTTATAAAAAAGGTTTAGTTAGGGCTTTTAGTTTGTGGTTATATTTTATATTTAATCTTCACTCATTGTGTCATCGAATCGTCACAGCTAAAAAAATGTATCTATCACACATAATTACGAAAAATAAAATAATCGAAGACTTCAAAGTATACTACTAGACCTTAATATATTGCTCATTAAGTTATGGTTCATTCTCCGTGACTCCTTTAGTACACTGCGAGCAGCCGAGAAGACTAGTTCTTTGTTTCGTAAACCGCGAACATTGTTTCGACAATCTAACACTGATTTTGATGAACGTGACTAAGGGAACGCTATCATTATTTATGTGCTCACTTTCTCAACGTAATATTCGAAGCTTATTACAGATAAATATGTAATTTTATTTAATATTTGCCTAAAACAGAAAATGTCGTAAATGAAAATACAACTGAGTGGCATATTTACCGCGCTGGCTACCCTCCAGCGGCCGCGCGATCTGCACCTGTCACACGTATTCGTAGAAGTCTTTGATAATAAATCTATACAATTATAAAGAAGGGTACATAATGAGAAGTTTTGGTTTAACCGTTTTAATTAAAGCAAAAATAAATAAATATACAATAATAAGTTTTCTTTTTATTTATATAATATTACTTATTATATCTCACTTTAACTTAAAAATAATTAATCAAGAGAGAGTAAGGTTTATTTATTTTTGTTTTTGCAGATTTTAACTTAAATTAGGCGTTTCTGAACTTTGGAATTATGTATAAATGTAATACAACTTCCATTGTTTGATGCGTGGTTATTATCGTGGTGCTTTATTAATAAATATGTATCTTTAAACGAAACGTTACGTAGAGCTACACTAAATTATATTTTTAATTTTCATTTAGATTCATATGTAAATTTCGATGTGTTTTTTTAAATATGTTAGTCAAGGGTAAAAAAATAGTTTTGCGTGTCGCTATTTTCTATGTCATCTAAGGAGTTGAAAACATTTTATTTTTTAATTTAATTTTGTCGCAATAGACATTGTGTAAGATTATAATGTGAATATTGGAGATATCTTTTATTATATTCGTAAACCCCCACTTATTATATTCTACCTTTATATCTAGTTGATAAATAACATAGAATCATAACTGTACTTTTTTTAAAAAAATTAAAATATCGCTGTCTGATTTAAAATGTCACTGAGCCTACTGTCATGCTCATGAATAAACAAAAACAAGACAAGGTGTGACAGACCAAAACCCGGGCATTGGCAGAATTATTGTGACATAACCACAATACTCGGGCCATACCTATTGATAAAAAAACGAAAGTAATGTTATGTAAACTAAACGTACTTTTTGATATAATATGTAATGTGTGTGTATAGACGCGACGTTGGACTGATGCCATATTTATTGAATGGTTTTGTCCAAACCTTTTTGGACAAAAGTTTATAAAAAACTCAGTCGAAACCGTGTATCTTTAGTATCACCTCGCACTAAAAGGTGTTTTTTATCTCCAGACCTACAGAAAAAGATGTATGTGATTTCAGCATCAGATCCCGTCACTATTTGCATCCATGTTGAATGTGCATATGTCTGCGTGCGCACGTGTTCTTGCAAAGTTGAGTCGACGGTTTTAATAAAATATGGTTGTTAAACAAGCACACAGTCCACTTGATGGTAAGTGGATGCTGAGGCCCGTAGACACCTACATCTACCCTCTATTAAGAATCAAAATGCAGATGTATTTTCGACACTGAGGACTAAGATGGAATGCCTCGTTTCGTCTTCCGTTCTTTAAACTCACCATACGTTAAACAGCAGCATTAAGCTGCGATTTCACGCTGGTATTCTTTGAGAGCGTGGTCCTACTCCGGTCGAGCCGACTCATTCGTGCTATAACCATAAGTTAAACGTTAGCTAAACCATAGTTTCAGTTGTAATATAGCTATCGTATGAAATGTAAGTGAGTATTATTGTCATGATCTATCTTTCTTCGTTGGTCTGAGCCATCATCATAAAATGTCTTTGAAAGTAATAAGTCAGAACATAAAACATACAAATAATAAGATATTTATTAATATGCCACAAAAACAAATAATTGTAAAAGTACTTATTTGTCGAATAATTGTGACATGAAAATTTGTTTAATAAAATATTGTAGTATAACGTGAAATCCAGGCCGCCAACCATATGAATACAATTAATGTAATATAATAGAATATAGAAGCTATATTTCAACTTCCTCAAACTAGATTCCTGCAGGTAATTATTAAAATGTCAATTACAAACCCTAACTTAAATTCAACTATAGTAAATTACCATAAACATAATTGAATGGAAATTTGGATGGCGATCCTATTCCCATTTCTTAAGAACATATTTCTCGAAATAGCTACTTGAATTAATGCTCATTATAATGTGTTTTACGATTTATATAAAATGTAGATGTAGATGAGTTAAGACCTTTCGCAAACGGTTATCCTCGTTACATCTAGTCGTATTTGCATCAAGTCTTAACGTATACTGTATGTAAAAACTAATGTACACTTTGTATTTTGTATATTGCGAAGCTCGTGCATTCCGTTTGTATCTATATAAAACTACCTATCTATGTGTAACACGTTTTAAGTTGAATACTGTGTAAAATGTAAATAGGTACACCTATATATGACTGTATAAATAAGTTTGTAAACCTGTTGTTTCCTGTGTACACTTGACGTAGCGTTGTTCTGTTCGATGTTGACTGTATATAATAATGTTTGAAATCGAAAATGTAATAAATATCGTGTTACAAAGCCACTGTGTATTATTTATCCCTGGTTGTACATGTTATGGTGACTAGCAAAATTGCAGTTTTCAAAGGGAATCTTTATATCTAAGTAAAATTCCCTACTTCTATAAGTTCACACAGTTGCACATATGGGCCAGCTCGACCCGGGGTGGTACCGAGGCATCGGATGCATTTCGTCTGGTGAGTGCAGGTGGCTGGATGCGAGCCCCCCATCAACATGGTAGCGAAATCAAACGAAATACTACCCCAGGAGGGGTACCAGCACCTCTGGTAATGGAGAATCCCTCGCTAAGCATCGACGACCAAACTACTCTACTTCCTCAGCATGGGTGCATATTGCGGATTTTGCGGATGGCCTCGCATATTTGTAAGTACGCGCCTATGCAATTCTTGTGTATTACCAACAAATTTTAGTTTTTCTAACTGTATAGTGACATTGATCGCTCGGATCGCTATGGAAAAAAATCTTGTTGGTTGCGCGGAAAGAACGGGTACTCTCACTTTTTGTTTAGTTAGTTATTGTTTAGCCAATGCCTCTCTCTATCCCATCCGTACATATTCCACATGCACTGAAAGGGGGGAGGGCTAGAATGTGGCATCTTCTTTTCGGTCAATGAAGAAACGCGCCCCGCCTAAATGAAAGGTGGAGATGGTTGGCGAATAAAAAGGACCACCTCTGCCGCTGCCTCTGTGGCAGTCGGCCACAGAACCTGGCAGTAACAGCTTCGCATAGTGCAACTTGTCGTCGCGCATCGCTCTTCCAACGCAGTCGCAACACCAGGGGTATCGTCTCGAGGAGGTGTCGAGGGCCTCCACCCTGGTAAGTGTTTCTTTAAATTGTCTTGAGCTGTTCTTTATTTTCCGTACTGTGTTATCTTTCTCCTAACATCTCAAGTTGAATCCCATCACAGGGCACTGGCTAAATAATAGATTAGGTGAGAGCGAGTGCATCGTTCAAAACCGCCATGTGCCACATCAGCCATCTTGTTTGGTTATAGGGAACCACGCATACAGTCCACAAGAAAATCGATCTCGTATAATAAATTTTGGAATCGAACCCGAGAGCCTATCGCTCCACCATTTTCTAGTTATTCGACCCGCACTCGAAGGGACAGTCTGTGGCCGCACCACTTGTATATATAGCTTGCTTATTAGCAAAGGAAGAAGATAAAATTCGAAAAAAAGATTCTGGGTTCATAATATTAATTAAAAAGGCAGTTGTATCGAGAATATTATACTCTATTTAAAGACATAATATAATGATGAACGATTTTTCAGATATTTGCATTAAAAAGACTAAGACTAGATTTGCATACCAGGAATTTCATTATTTTCTCTATGAAAAACTCAAGATTTAGAAGGCCATTTAAATCAGAGAAATGACTTGTTAGGAAGGTAAGTAAAGTATTGATAATTAAGTAATCCGGTATAATTGGATTTTTGAATTAAAATTAATTATCAATTTTTTATTGCATTTAGATTATTTTGTCGCTAAGTATTTATTGACAGGTTTTAGAAGTTTTATGTTATTAGTAAAATCTTAATTAAATAGTAGTTTTTGAATGATTCATTGTAAATGACGACTTACAATAATCAATAAATCACATAAAATATACATCCACAAAGAAGTTATTGTGTATGTTAAAAGAGAATTAGAATTACTACGCGTTCATTTCGAGTTTGCCGTCGTAGACCGTTACGACGTCACAGCTGACGGTACCGTAGACGAAAAAAGTCATCATGTTTATGTTTTTTAGTATTCATATTTTCAATAAAGTTAAATAATAACGTGTTCGATGAAATAAAATATTTTTTGAATGATGATGATGATGAAATAATAACGTGTTCGATAAAATAATATATTTTTTTATAGTTTTATTTTACATTTCAAATATATCAAATTAAAGATTTTCGAAGATTTTCTCATTGTAACAGAACAAATTAACGAATATCAACAGAAACAAAAACAAAAAATCAACAGTAACAAAAACAACAGCAAAAACAGTAACAAACTAGAGAACGTACGGGAGCATAAAAAACGGACGTAAGTACACTTCGACGTTGCTATCAGTACTAAAAGGGCGACGCTTGAGGCGCGGAATGAGGGGGCGCGGCGGGAGGTAACGGCATTCTTGAAGTGAACGACTAGTAAATACAAAGTAGAATCTTTGGGTCGAGGGAAGCCAGACATGGATTCTGGATTTATACTGGCCATAATAGATAGACAATGTAGATGGTACATATATTTATCTGTAAAATAAGTAGTAAATACCAGAAGCAAATAAGTATACAGTTCGAATAATAGTATATTAAAGTATATAAGTTTGCATAATATAGTGTAATGGTCATCTCTTTGATGTTTTTGGATCATACCTGCGACAGAATCAGATGCTTAAGACTGCTGGGTTGTTAACTCTTGAATATTTTTATAAGGTAGGGTGACAAACGAGCACACAGTCTACCTGATAGTAAGTGGTTACTGTGGCCCATAGACATCCACATTTATCTTCAATAGAGAATGCAGAATAAATGCAGATGCGTTGTCACTCCTAAGGACTGAGATGGACCTCAAACTCGTAGTAGAGGTGCATTGAAATTGTACAATGTTGGTGCACCATGGGAGAGGACACTCCTTGACGTTGCGGAGCCGTTTCAGAAAGGTGCAAGAGGTACTCTTAAGATCGTCCATGTGGATCGACTGGCGCGTTATTATGGGGCCGATAATGCTCGGGACGAGCATGTCTTAGGAGGGGCAGTGTTACGCGCCTAAGTTAACGTCTGGTACTTGGCACTAGCGCCATCTAGTATCGGGGACCAGAGCGAGGAGGGCTTCCTAGAAAATGTCAATCTTGAACTTTCCACCAATAACGCCATCTAGTATAGAACAGAAGAATTCTTTCTAGAAGCCCCACACTCGAACTTTCTGCGCCTGGTTGGTCGGCGCCCGTATTTACTGGAATATTCTGGATGTTTCCGTGGAAAAGGTGTATTTAAAGCCGCTGCGAGCCGCGATCGGGGCCGTATTGAACTTGGCGAGACAAGCGAAGCTTCGGAGCGAAATAAAGTGAATCAGTGTGATTAATTATTAGTCTTTTAAGTTTTATTTAGTGTTCGGTAATAAAGTGTAAATTTTGGTAATTCAATCGGCAGTTTTATTGTCACGAACCCTAAGCTCGTAACAATATTATACCATTATTACGATATACAGAATGAAAAACTTTTTCATTTTTAGCTCTTTTGACTTTTATTTCCTTCGATAAATCTTTAAAAAATATATTAGGTGGGTATAAAAACAGGGTTACCTGAAGTTCCATTTTCCCCAAACTATCCAAAATTTAAAGAAACGCTTAAAGCCCTACCTATATTAGTAGATATTACCCTAACATGGTGCAAAATATCTAAAAGTGCAAGCACTGCACGGACGCTCTGCATACATATAATGCGGCCAAATTAAAACTAAGCTACTTACTAAACTACTAAGTGGAAATGGCTGATTAATCAATTGTAAACGACGATTAAAACATTTATTAAAAAATTTAAAATATATGTACTCCATAATTCTTGAAATACTGTAAAAATGATATAGCATCCTTTTTCTTAGTCACCTTTTTATTGGAATTAGCATTTAAACGGTTTTATTATACAACTCGGCATTTTGGAAATGCAATGCAAAGTCAGCATGTGTTCGAAATCAAGATAAAACTGAGCTCGTGTTGGTGGTTGGTGCTCCATAAATATTTTCGCACCAAGGAGTCGGTGTCATTTTGTTTTTTCAATTACCCGGTCCACACGCACTAGTATAACAAGGCTATGATTGAGTTATACCTCAATGGTATCTATTGGCGAACCCTATGTTCAGAAGTTGACTAATATACGCTGTAATGGAACTACAACCAATATAATTCTATTCTAGCCATCGCTTGGCTACATCTCACCTGATGGTAAGTGGTGATGCAGCCGAAGATGACGAAGCGCACTGACTTAACAAAATCCTATTCACTTTTGCTCATAGGTAGGTACTGTCATTTTAATTACCACCTGAGTGGTAGACTCGCTCAAGCTCAACCACTAATAGTGCTGTCTTTTTATTAATTTTTAGTAGGTATATGAACGCCTTGATTGCAACTAATGAGGAAAGAAAAAGACAGAAAAGAGGTTATATTCTACTAATTTAAGCTGGCCATTTTGGGAAGAAAGTGTTGTCACCTACCTTAAAGTACGACGGTCCATATTACGAACATAACAGCCACGAAAAAACACGCCAGCCACTGCCACTACATCCACTAGAACGTATCGAGAACGTATCATACCCGCAAACAATTTGTTCAGTCAACGTTCAATGTGTGCACGTCTGATGCATTTTCTATCGGTATCTACTCATTCATCTATTACAACCTAAAATCCAACGCTAAACAGGCCTCCCCCACAGATTGCCTCATAGAAGGGATTATGCCATAGTTGCCAATCTTGCCAGCTTGGTTATCAGAAAGATGCTGCTGCCCTTCAGTTTCCCTCTGTTGCCTATCTCTATCTCTCTTTCTCTTTCTGTCGGTATATCTCTTGTAGCTCTTTTTGTCTGTTTGCATGTCGAACGGCCTCGTCAGGAGGAGTGACCCAATGCTCACTGGCAGAAGAGATGGCTAGGGATTTATAGGTCAGGAATAGTTTTATACCTTTGTTTATATTCTGACATTAGAATTGAAAATTTAATGCTATAAAAACAACACGGCAGTAAACTTATGGATGCCCTGAGCCAACCCAAATGCTTTGACTGCTCTTGGAATGCCTTCGGTAGCCTTCGGGATGCCGAGACTGTATACTATGCAGGTACGGCTACTTTGGATATTTGCCTGCAAAGGTTAAACGATTAAAATCCTCTCTTTCGTTGAATATATTTGTATATATATATATATATATTATCTAGATTCCAAACTATCATTTTAAATCAAATAAAGTTACAAAGTAAGCCTATCTACGTGCCCCAGGCACAGGCTTCCTCTCATTTCAGAGAGGGTTTCAGGGCAAGGAAATGTCCGCCGCGCTGCCGCAATGCGTGCTGGCGGACTTTACGTCTTCGAAATATTTTTTGTTTGTTGCAACCGGTGTTTTCCTTCAACGCCGAACACATGGTAAATCAGCACTTAAAATTACAATTATCAATTTCATTGGTGCCGGCGGGGTTCGAACCCGGGTTGCTCGCGTACTGTGCAATTTACAACGAGCGTTTAGCTCTGAGCTACTACGACTCATCTAATCTAATAACCACATAATAACATACAACTAGTTTATTAGAATGCAACTACAACATCTTATTGTTGCAATCTAATAATCACACTAACACAAAATAGCAGCTCAATGCTGCTGTTCCGCATGGTGAATGTAGCGAACCCAAGAGCCTTTTTACTAAATACGAGGCATTTCATCTTAATCCTAAGGGGTGTCGGGTGAAACCATCGATTCGGGTCTGTACTGCCCACAACTAATGAGACTTAAGCCGTTTTTTTCAATTTCAGAAAAACACACAACAGAAAAAGAGTGGTTTTTCATCCTGATAATGCTAGACCACATAAATTTTTGGCCACTCATCAAAAGTTGAGAGAGCTTGGTTGGGAAGTGTTAATGCATCTACTATATAGTCCTGACCTTGCACCATCATGTTTTCACCTGTTTCGTTCTCTTCAGAATTCTTTGGGTAGTGTTAGGTAAACATCAAAAGATGACTGTCAAAACTACTTGTATTTTTTTGATCAAAAATCCCACGATTTCTACAGCAACGTGATTATGTCACTACCTGCAAGATACAAGGTAAAAAGTAACCGATCAAAATGGTACATACATATTATAATTAAATGTAATTAAACTTTCCAAAAATGTCTTGAATTTGTATATAAAATACGAAGACATTTATGCCCCGACCTTTTATTTAATGGTGCCTATTGAGAATTTAACAGTTAGAGAATTATTAGCAAAATTTTGCTATTGTTTTGGATAACGCGGTTGGCCGATCTGCTGAGAGCGGTTTGGTAACCTCACGCCTACGGAGCCTATCGTTTAATTTGCCTTGATTGCCTTAACCTTCACTTAAAGCAGGATAAGCGAAATGTGCAAACGGCTCCGGTTACGACATCCTGACCGTAAAAAATACTTATTGGGAGGTACCTACATCCTTAATGTTTTCTTGTATTTAAATACGCGAATACTACACATGGAATAAAACTAATTTTACAGAATTTATTTCGTTATATTTAACCTTTTTAATTCCTGACGTTCCGGGCACTTTACAGCACCTATGGTCACAACGGGGGCTGAGAAGATTGACGTCCGGATATCATAGTCAATGGAGGCTACCTTAAACTTTTAATTATCAATTTTTGGTCCGATCTACGCAGAAAGAGCTTACTATCTATATATATTTATTATATATATATTTAGTATCCTGCAGTCCGCAAGATCAATAGGCTATTTGAATTCAATCCCAAATATAGGAATTGCATTAAATTTATTCTGCGATCCTTAGCGGATGGTAACACCCAGCCATCTTTCGGTTCAAATTATGTTTTTTTTTTTAAATTTTAAATAGTCTCGCGAATCATCTTTGGTCTGGAATCTGTGTTCTGCTAATGGCGGTGGCGATCCTGAACATGTTGACACACTGCAGGCTTCCGTTGGATTATTATGTTCCATCTAAGCTGTAACGTTACATAAAATCAATTGACTATTGTTATTAGTGTTAATATTACTGTAGGTATTAGTATTGTTACAAGTGACGAGGAACGAAGTTCCTTATGACTGGTTACGAGACATAGCAACTTATACCTTAAGGGTGGCAATGTATCTGTATTTTTCTTCCTAATTTTGAATAGATATAGGTGTTTTTGGGAAACAGCGTCAACTTGCTTTATCATCAGATGAAATGTAATATTTTATACATGTTGTATGAGATGACATCCTACATCTGATGCATGTAGTGACGGTGAAAAATATCCACTACCCCATACCGTCATGTAGGTGTCGTAAGAGTACTGAAATAGGGGACGAGCAGCGGGGTCTTCCATATAACAATTCAAACCAACCCGTGTGTCGAGCGTGGCAACTGTGGCAAAATGGCAGCAATAGGCAATCTATGGACCTATGTACAGCAGTGGACTATTATGGCTGTAATTGGTTGATTGATTGACTTGCGGAAAATTTGTTTTAAAAAGTTGAATCTGGGACAAAGTAGAGTATTATCTGCGCAAAGTTCTTCACTCAGTTCTCATGAACTGCTCAAATTGGCAACTATGTAATAAATAATTTAATATTCTTAAACTCTTTGACTGACTGCCTCGTTGGACTAGTGGTCGTAAATACGATTGTTGTTCATGGGTTCCCGGGTCCCGACTCGGGATCAAATCTCGGGTCGGGCCAAAAAAGTTCAAAAAATTCTCAGTAGTAGCCAGAAGTCAGGAAACTGGCGGTGATTCAATCCTGTGCCTCAGAAATCACGTAAAGCCGTCCTGCGCCTGATCTCCCACCGATCGTATAGGGTTGCCGTCCCATCGGACTATAAAAGTAAGAAAAAGGAGAGTACACCTGTGCACACTTGGGTACTATAATCCCGACCTTCGCAGATGACTAAACTCTAATGGGAATTCGTTCTGGAGGACATTATTATTAATATGCTCGAAAGATCTATATTCAACAGACTACGTGTCGACGATAAAACAGATAACGTAAACGATTTCATAATATCAGATATGTTTGCTAATCCCGTCAATCTATTCTTGGGCACTTGATGCTTGATGGTGCTAGATCTGTGATGTTATCTAGGTGCTTGTGATTTAAAGTTAAGTGGTTGGGAGTTTACCAATAGATTCTCTTTTGAGATTTTTCTCTTACACTGTGTTTTGAAATGTCCAATTAGGAACCTTTGTAAGGCGTTTGATATAAAAAAGTTTAATTTTATGATTTTTTATTTTCTTGTCCCGATGCCATCGTTAACTATTTTTTTTAAATAAAAAATAGTAGCAATGCTATCCACATTACTGATATTCCCTTTAATCACTACTGATTATCTTAAAAATTGCTTGTGTTAAGAGTGGTTAACAACGGCTGTCGAACGGTGGATTAAAAATCACGACCTGTTGAGTTCGTGGTCCGCACCCTGCCACTAGGATGCTGTCGCCTCTGTCTTTATGTTGCAGTGAACTTTTATAAGCTGTGATGGATGTATTTCAAGTTGCCAACCGTAAATTATTATTTTACTCCGTGAGTATATGTTAACAATAATGGCCCGGTGCGTAATACGAGTATTCCAGATCCGTTTAATAGTTAGACTGATAATGCATACTCAACGCATATCTTACAAACTATGCTAATTCTTTGAGAGCAAAAGCCCTCAGTATTCGCTCTTGAATTTAAGTCCATTGCGCAATAGCAAACTCTTCAAACTGGTTAGGATTGGCACACAGCTCATAGGAAAGCAGCTGATAGATATAAATGCTATTTGGAACAAAAGATAACGTTAGCTACTCAAGTACCAAAATGTTTATGAACATTATGATTACATAAATATCTACATGCCAAACTAAAACTGCCATACGCTATAGAATTGGAGATCTACCACATCAATACATATTAAAGAAGACGTCCTTATAATACCTATATTCCCAATGGAGAAGTGAAACACAGGGATTTTACATGTCCCGACGGAGGAGTTTTCTTGTTCTTTTTATACAGAATTTGATGTTGTTTTTTATATAGAGCTAGTGATCTGTCCCGGCTTCGCACGGGTGATCTGTATTCTACAACAGCGCCACCTATCGGGTCTAACTATGCCTATAAACATAGAATACTATAATACACAATAGAATGTCTGTCAACCTTACTTTGTAGGAGGATTGGCGTCGCCGGGAACACAAATACAAGCAATTACGTCGTGTTATCAGTTATCACTAATACAAACACATTTTAGACTTTTGATTAACGTTTTTGACACATAAATGTTTCTTTATTTTTGTTTCTAATATTCACAAAATATAAATAGTTTCGACTGACTGGTTGTAGGGTATGTCTCCTTATTTAAATTACATTTCCCGCTGTTTTTTCGACACGTAATTATTGCACAATTCGCCATTTTTTTTAATAATTTTCATGCAGAAACGCTTGACACGATAATTGGAAACGATTGATTGTCATTTGTAAATTGACGTGTTAGTGACAAGTTTGTGGCTACACGGGCTCTGCCCACTCCTCCGATGTGTTATATGTATGTATTATAGTAATCTATGCCTATAAACTTTGCGGATGTGCAAGCAATATGTTCACAAAGTTTTGCCTCAATCTGATGAACGGTATGGCAGCGCATTAAATACGAACAAACAATTATTAATTTTTATATATTAGATAGGGGTGACAAACGAGAACACGGTCCACCGGATGGTTTGTAGATGCGGGGCCCCATAAACATCTACATTTATCCTCGATTAATAATCAAAGCGCAGATGCGTTGTTACCCTTGAGGACTAAGATAGAATACCCCGTTATCAGTAAAGTGGATCTCCGACCTACTAATGCTAATGCTATTTCTCTGTTGTCCTCCTCCGGTCGAGCCACCCAATTCGTGTTGAAGCCATAATATAGCTGCAGCATGGATCTACCACGAAAAAAATTTCGCTTTTGAAAATTCTGTGTGGAGTGCATCACAGAAATGGGAATACGTTTGTGCCCAGCTGCGTAAGGGTGTATGCAATTGATGTTGACTAGATAGATGCTTTGTCACCCCTAGGAACTTAGATAAAATTCCTCGTTACCAGTAAAAATAGTCTGGTATTACACTCAAAAGACGATATACTTCAGCATAAATATAGCCTATCCTATTTTACATTGATATTCTGTTAGATCGTGGTCAGTCTGTGGAGCCGTAATATAGCTGCCGTGTTGATCTACCAAATAAAAAATATGTGGTAAGCAATAAATCAAACATGATTTAAGGTTCTAAGTTATTGGGTAAATGTAAAATGAAAGATTTTCTGTAACAGTAGTTAAAGTATGAAAGTGACATTTTAATGGAGGGGCCACTTTAAATTTAAATTAAACGACCAAAGATTAGAGATTAAACCTTGTTTTTCACAAAATAAATTAAAACATTCTTTTATTTGACACTCCATTCTCTTAAGTTGAAATATAGATAACTAGCGAACCGGCCCGGTTTCGCACGAGTGAGTGAGAGTTCCTGGATCTCAACACCTATCGGATCCGATGGTGAATCTAAACCATCCAGAGACTTACCTAAATGCAGATAAAAATTTCATTAAAATCTGTCCAGCCTGTCAGGAAGACCTGAAAGGCTCATTCAGGAACTCCTGTTCAGTCACATACACACGGACGGAAGAGTTTTATACATAATAATATATAAAGATAAATATGGTAAATATTGAAATAATACTAGTTTTTACGGAATTTATCGCGTATATTTAACTTTTAATACCCGACGTTTCGAGAGCTTTACAGCACCCATGGTCACGGGGAAGGACTGAGATGTTTAACGTCCAGATGTCATAGTTAACCGCGGTTACCATAGATTAAAATTTAACTTTTGTTCCGATCTACGCAGTATGAACTTATGGTATCATGAAGTCTTGCAGTTGTATGCTTGGGTTGGGATTTAATTTTATTTATTATAGGATCCCAAGCAGATGGTAGCACCCAGCCATCTTCTCTATTGAAATTAGGATGTTTTTTGATTTCAATAGCCTCGCGAATCATCCTTGGAAGGAATCGGTGTTCTCTAGCGAGGATTTGTGGTCTATCAAATCTGATGTAGTGACGGGGGCGATCCTGTACATGTTCACAGACTGCAGACTTCCTGACTGACTGAAGACTATGAACATGTACAGGATCGCCCCCGTCACTACATCAGATTTGATAGACCACAAATCCTCGCTAAAGAACACCGATTCCTTCCAAGGATGATTCGCGAGGCTATTGAAATCAAAAAACATCCTAATTTCAATAGAGAAGATGGCTGGGTGCTACCATCTGCTTGGGATCCTATAATAAATAAAATTAAATTCCAACCCAAGCATACAACTGCAAGACTTCATGATACCATAAGTTCATACTGCGTAGATCGGAACAAAAGTTAAATTTTAATCTATGGTAACCGCGTTTAACTATGACATCTGGACGTTAAACATCTCAGTCCTTCCCGTGACCATGGGTGCTGTAAAGCTCTCGAAACGTCGGGTATTAAAAAGTTAAATATACGCGATAAATTCCGTAAAAACTAGTATTATTTCAATGTGTAGTGTTCGCGTAAATATAAGAAATCAAGATGGTAAATAGTTCAATTTATGAAATAGATGTTAGAATTTTTCGCTATAAACTGGCAACTGCACCCTTAAATTACCTATACTTTAACTTCTAATATTCCCAAGTTGTTTTTAAAAATTCAAAGGCATGTAAAAAGCATTCTTATAAAGAATGTTGAAAGGGGTCTATGTCCAGCGATGGACATTCCCGGTCTTTTGTAAGATATTGTTGGCGACGCGCCCATAAGAATATTTCAATTTATTAGTTAAACAATTACGAATAGCTTCTAAAAAGCAAATTATCAAGCAACAATATTCCGATAAGAAAATGCTTAGTTGAATCTTAAAGAAATATCGAATTAATGATATGAAGGTCTTGGGTTCGACTCCCAGGCCGGAATAGTTTATCGTTTTCTTAGTAATATCTTTTAATAAATTCATATAGGGAATTTTTAAGATATACGTTATGTTACCGGATTTGTTCCCCGGTTGAAATCATCTTTCCAATAATGTTAATTTAAAGAAATATTAGAATAAAGTTAGAGACCGGATTTGTTTCCCGGTCGAGATGATCGCTGTGCATAAGTAGAATTAATGGAAATTAATTGCATAAGTATTGTCTTATATGAGTTTGATATGTTTTGTATGAAAACAAATGCCTATTTTCTATGATTGATTTATGAAAACATTCACTTATATTGTTTGATAAGAAACACGATAATTGATAATAATCTGATTAGAAATAGTTTTGAACGTTTGAGCATTGTGTAGAATCATTTATTCACCTAGTGTTGTTGATATTAGACTTTCCATTTTTACGGATAGTCGATAGCCGTGCAAAAGTTAGTTGTTCAAATAGTGTGAGATCAAAGACGCACGCTAGCCACGTACTTAGGAGGCCAAATATGTAAAAATTTAAATATTTGCAATATCAGCAATTTATGTAAAAATGACTTGTAAAACATTTCAGATTGATTGTACGTGTAAAAGATGTGAATTCTGTGTTATTTTTATGTGAAAATTCCTGTGAATAAGTGAAATAATGATAGTTTTGTATAAGAAATTTAAAAGCGTTTTAATAGTGAAATGAATAGAGAAAATGTAAATTAAACTGTTGTGTTGGTTAAGATATGATATGTATAATTTCAAGTGGAAAACATTGTTTTAACTTTCTATGTTGAATATTTAAGAAATTTCAACTTTGAACATGTGAGTAAAATAGGCATATTTTGTTAAATAAATAAAATGTTTTTTGTGATATAAAAATGTAATGTATATCGTAGTATAAATATTTTTTTGTGCTATCTTTATAAGTAAATTGTATAAATGTATGTCTTATACAAATAAAGTTATTGAGAAAACCGTGAGAGAGTGATAGAACAAATTGATGTAATTGAGTTGCGCAAGCGCACGAATGGCGCGGCTCACTTTCGCTTATAGCTCTGGGGTAGCTAAGTAAACGAGTTTTCTTGCAATTCGTTCAGGAATCGTTCGGGAATCGTTCGGGAATCGTTTGGGAATCGTTTGGCAAGACCAGCAGTCAATAAGAAGAAGAAAGAAAAGGTGTAGGGAAGTGATAGGGAAAAGTAATTACTCTCTCACGGAACGGTTTGAAGATAATTGCTGTTTTATTCCCAAGGAATTCTCCCCTCAAAATAATACAGTCCACATCGAAGAATTAAGGCGTTGGGACCGGGACGACTTCGGAAGACCCGTAATCCCCGCCTGAACCTATTTTCTGAAAAGGAAGAGGTTATCGCCCTTGTGTGTTACTCCGTTGCGGAGATCACATACGTTGTTCCCGAACCCAACGTAGGCGTTATAGGAGGCCGGATCGAGAGAAGCCTCGATTCCTCCCCTCTGTTTCTTAGTTTAACGTTTGCGCACCTTGGTTCCTTTTCAGATATGATCCCACCAAAAACATTCTGTAAAAAACTAGCCAAGTCTCGATGGAGCTGCTTATTTATCTCTAAAAAGTAATGAAATCTAGACAAAGTCGTGCCAAGTCTAAGGTTCCTTACTGCGATTTCTTGACGAAAAACTGTTGCTACTGTACAAGAATCAGAACCGGAAAAAAAGAAAAGAAAGATTTGTAATATTAAAAAAACTACTCCTAAAAAGAAAAAGAAATGTGTCGAATAAGAAAATCTAATAAAATAAATCAATGTGCCCACGTTTCTACACAAAGAAGTAAAATCCCACCAAAAACATTCTGTAAAAAACTAGCCAAGTCTCGATGGAGCTGCTTGTTTATCTCTAAAAAGTAATGAAATCTAGACAAAGTCGTGCCAAGTCTAAGGTTCCTTACTGCGATTTCTTTATTATTATAGTTAATGTTGTGTGACTTGGCCGTTGAAGGACACACAAGGGTACAAAACCAGGTGCTACAAGACACCCTTGCACCAATCTGTCGCCAGAACCGCTATCGATTTTTGCAATGACAGTAGATTTTTATGTACCAATGGTAGAAGGGGGCATTACCATATCTCTAATACAGCTGAGACCAGCTGAGGGTTTTTCATCAGATACTTTAGACCCTCGATTTTTGACATCAAATGAAGCGGCCCACCAAGTTGAATATTTTTTGTAAAGGCGGTATGTCGATCTCTTATAATAGTTTGGTTGGGCTCTTGTGTTTTCTAATCAGGGTCACCAGGTACTCCAGATGTTCGATTATCCTAGTTTTTATAGTTTTCCCTTTATGTGGCCATTAAACCCTAACTATGTACCAAATTTCAGCTCTCTGAGTTTATGGGAAGTACTAGTTCTATTCTGATGATCATGAGTGAGTGAGTGAGTGTCATAAATGCGAAACTTTGCTTTCGCTTAACTTCGGAACTAAATGACCCACAGACTTGAAATTTTGGATTTTAAGTATGTGATTATAGTTTACTGGATGACGAAAATTTCTGCGTTCTGGTATTATCCAAAGGTTATCGAATAGGGGCCTGAAAATGCGGCGAAATGGTTCCAGTAAAGGATGGTACGGAAGTGTTTGCTTCGCGCTCGACTTGGCGGGGGCACTGCCGTGCCCCCCGATAACATAGCGTAGACGAGATATTCGCTTATTACATATTATTTTTAGGTCAAGTTTTTGAAAGTTATTTTCACTATATTTATTTGATGCTATTGTCGCATCAGTATGTGCCATCTGCTTAATTATGACAAGTTAATAAAGATATCATTGGTTAAAATCAGACTCCGAATCACGGTCTGACATTGAAACCAAACGCCACACACTAGAGAAAAATATTGTTACGAGCTTGAGGTTCGTGACAATAAAAATTGCCGATAGAATTACCTAAATTAACACTTTAATTTACTTTATACAAATTAAAGTTAAAAACACTAATAATTAAACACACTAATTCACTTAATTCCGCTCCGAAGTTTCGCTTGTGTCGCCGAGTTCAACTCTCTGCCTCGATCGCATCTTGCAGCGCCTATTTATATAATTAGCAAAGAAGCGTCCCGAACATTCAGGTAAATGCGCGCCAGGCAACGAGTATTCGAGTGTAGATTTTCCAGAAACTTAGTTCTTCGGGTGGCGCTGTCGGTCGAAAGATTTGTGATGTCATTTACTGCAAAGCTCCCCTCGCTCTCGTTCCTGACACTAGATGGCGCTAGTGCGCTGATTTGAGCGCGGCGTAACACTGCCCCCTCCTAAGACATGCTCGTCCCGAGCATTATCGGCCCCATAATAACGCGCTAGGCGATCCACATGGACGATCTTAGGAGTCGCTCTTGCGCCTTTCTGTAACGGCTCCGCAATGTCAAGGGATGTCCTATCCCGTGGTGCACCAACATTGTACAATTTCGATGCTCCTCTACTCCGTGTCTGAGGTCCCCTCACAGCCGCACAACTTGTACATGTACGACACCAATCCTCGACATCGTCACGATAATGGACCCAGTAAAACTGTTCTCGGACCTTCAGTAGAGTTCGTTTAACTCCCAGATGGACTCTTGAACGACCATTAGGGCACAGCTGTAGAACATTCGGCACTTTAGCTTTAGGGACAACCATTTGTAAACGACAGCTGTCTCCTCGACCATTGTCCCATTTACGGCACAGGACTCCATCCTGAAGCAGCAAGCTGTCCCATTGGGCCCAATAGCTTTTCGTGGTTGAACTCATCGCTGAGACGTCCCTCCACTTAGGCTTGGTAGCACGGGCCTTCATCCATCCCAGAATCGGCTTGATGTCCGGATCTTCCTGCTGTGCATGTCGTAGGCTGTCCTTCCACCCGTTGGTGAGGTGGTCTGTCCTGAGCATCCTCACGGATACCACTTCCTTACTCTCTTGCCTACTACAACGGTTGCAATCTTCAGGACAAGGTCTTCTTGACAATGCATCTGCGTTGCCGTGAGATTTCCTGCTGCAGTGTCTGATAGTAAAGTCGTATTCCTGCTGCTGCTGGGCGGTGCTGTTAGCCGCACTTCCTTTCTGAGACCGTTCACCTTCCCTTCCTAGGGTGTGCTTAGGGCAGCTGGACCGAAGATGGCCCCTTTCCCCACAGCCACAGCACCTAGGGCTGTATCTTTTATTGTGGTCGTGAACCGTAACTGCTGTAACCTCCCTAGCGTGAGGTGAACGATGATCCTGTCGCCGCCAGGCAGTGCCGTTAGCTGCACTACCCTCTCGAGATCGATCAACTCTCCTTTCCACGGTTCGCTTAGGGCAGCTGGATCGAAGATGGCCCTTTTCCCCACAGCCATAGCACCTAGGGCTGTATCCTTTGTTGCGGTCGCGAACTGTAGCTGCTGCAACCTCCCTGACGCGATGGGAACGATGATCCCGCCGCACGGCTTCCACTTTCAGTGCATGGGCCAAGGCGTCCTTAAGCGTCTCGTGGTGCCCGAGCCTCACAGCAGCTCTGACTTCCAGGTCATGGATGCCGTCGATGAATGTCTGCACCAGGTTCCCTTCAATGAGCGCAGGTACAGACCGGTATGCTTTTCGCACCAGCTTCTCCACCTCTAGAGCCCACTGCTGCAGGTTTTCGTTGATGCGCTGCACGCGATCTTTAAGCTGCGCACGAAAGACGTGTTCCAGGTGAGCGTCGCCATATCTCGCCTCCAATGCCTCAAGGAGTTGCTCATAAGTCACTTCCTCACCGAGAGCTTCCAGAACTGTTAAGGCCTGGTCGCGCAGGCCTAGTGTGAGAGCAGTCATGGCCTGATTTTTATTCCAGCCGTTCGCCTTCATAACAGCCTCGAACTGGATTTTGTAGGCTGACCAGGAAGAAGTCCCGTCGAACGGTGGTACCTTGAACCCACGTAGCGAAGGTGCTGAAGCTACTACGGGAGCTGTAGTTCCATCCCCAAGTTTGAGTTCGTTCAGCGTTTTCTTCACGTCAGCCATCACGTTGTCAACCCGATTGTTCACATGGTTGATTCGGGTTTCATGTTCTTCGATTCGGGTTTCAGCTTCCGACAGACGGTTGTCGTGTTGAGCAACCCTATCCTTCACCTGCCTTATCTCTTTCCCAAAGGTAGCGTGAAGGTCCTTCATGAGGAGCATCTGTTCTTCCGACCGACGAGCCTGTTCCGCCTGCTGACGGGCCCGTTCCTCCTGTCCGCTCTGCAGCTGCTCTTTCAACTGACGGACCTGTTCCGCCTGCTGGCGAGCCTGCTCCTCCCGTCCGTTCTGCAGCTGCTCTTTCAACTGACGGACCTGTTCCGCCTGCTGGCGAGCCTGCTCCTCCTGTCGGCGAGCCTGTTCCTCCTGTCGGCGAGCCTGTTCCTCCTGTCGGCGAGCCTGCTCCTGCAGCATCACCATCAGAGCACCTAAGTCAAGTGCAGAAGATGTAGGAGCTACCGACGGGCCTGCAGCCGGTGGCTGGCCCTCCGACGTCTGCGGCGTTGCACCACCAAATCTTCGTTGGTCCGTCTCCTGCTGGCGTTGACTTCGGGTACGGACACCCTCCGTTTCCTCCTTAGGTAAAATCGGCATTATTTTATCCCACTTCTGACACCAATTGTTACGAGCTTGAGGTTCGTGACAATAAAAATTGCCGATAGAATTACCTAAATTAACACTTTAATTTACTTTATACAAATTAAAGTTAAAAACACTAATAATTAAACACACTAATTCACTTAATTCCGCTCCGAAGTTTCGCTTGTGTCGCCGAGTTCAACTCTCTGCCTCGATCGCATCTTGCAGCGCCTATTTATATAATTAGCAAAGAAGCGTCCCGAACATTCAGGTAAATGCGTGCCAGGCAACGAGTATTCGAGTGTAGATTTTCCAGAAACTTAGTTCTTCGGGTGGCGCTGTCGGTCGAAAGATTTGTGATGTCATTTACTGCAAAGCTCCCCTCGCTCTCGTTCCTGACACTAGATGGCGCTAGTGCGCTGATTTGAGCGCGGCGTAACAATATTATTGTTTTCCTTATTGGTTCAAACATCGGCGGGTAGAAAGGACGGGCAATAGATGTGACACGACATCCTGTTATTATTAGGTATTTTCGTATTCTCAAAGGTTTGCCGTATTGTTTTTATAGGATAGGGTCAGTCAATCTATCCTTGACTCCAAATAAAAATGCAGATGCGTTGTCACCCGTGAGTACTAAGATGGAATGCCTTGTTTCCACTAAAAAGGGTTTTCGGTTCTCTACACTCACCATACGAAACACAGCAGCTTTAAGCTACTATTTGACGCTGTTATTCTGTGAGAGCGTGGTACTTCCCCGGTCGGGCCGACCCATTCATGCTACAAATATACTACTAGTATAACTGCAGTATGGCTCTACCACGTATGATTGCCATAGTTGACAATGGTCAATGACGATCACTATAACCAATAATCAAGCCGGGCTCGAGATATCACTTTACTATACTACTAATGGAAGTTAACGAGAGGTCCGTACAATCACTAGCTGGCGTTATTTTCCAAAATTTGTGGTGCGTAATGTTGTACAGCTAAAAACACCAGTAATTATAAATTTCTGAAAACAATTTAAATTAAAAATGCGGTAAGAGCACAACGAGGTGCAATAGCGGGCGCCCTTTTTTTCAGATGAAGTGAAGCGACAATTTATACTCCCACCAAATATTTTACCAAAATCCCGAAATTTTTGTCTCTTAACTCTTAATTTAAGTAGGGTTTAGAGTTTGAGAGTTTTTCCAGTCGATTAAATAAACAACTATAGAATTAGAACCTTAAGAATGGATAAATGTATAGCAGTCAGTGCGGGATTAAGCAAGCGTGGGGCCTGTAGCAAATTCTATCGAGGGGCCCTTAATCTATTCATTCATCAATTAAATACTGAACACGTTTATTTACCATCTATAGGTTGCAATTTTGTTTGTTTTCTAATATGTACATACAGTACATATTTCGAAGTTTATATTGATTACAAAGTATATTATATTGTTTACAAAGTATATTTTAGGAATAGTTAATGTTATATTTTATCAATGGTGTACTGAAATCAAGGAGATAGGACCAATGATTACTTTTTTGCGGTAAGCGCGAAGGCTTGTGTCTTTTGGGGGTTTAACTGGACTAGATGTAGTCGCCCCCAACCCGAGATTTTGATCAACAAAGACTCGACTTCATACGCAAATTTGTTCTGGCACTCGCCGTCGTGATTTCCGAGTAATATTAGCACGGCCGGCATCGGCGTGTGTCATCTGCATAACAATGAATGTAGTATGCAACGTATAATTAAAATGCAGAAAAAACAGGATAAGCAATAGCACGCAGCCTTGTGGAACACCCGCATTCACAGGCTTGGAGTCGAAGCATGCACCGTCAACTGCGACCTTAATACACTGATCAGTAAGAAAAGGTGACTCAATAGTTTTTCGGGAAGCCCATAAGAGGTAAGCTTTGAAAAAAAAAACTCGATGAAGTAATTCGCTATGTCCAAAGTCCAAACTAACCACCAGGGTCTACCTCTTGGTTCCGACTGCCTTCGCTCATTGGTGAGACAGGTTGACATGAAGATCGCCAGCTGAGCAACCTCGACGGAAATCGTACTAATTAATTCTCTTCAAGGTACCGCATGAGCCGGCACATAATAATGGATGCCATTATTTTGGAGCACAAGGTGAATGCATAGGCCTATAGTTGGTCTGTGTGGTGACATTTTAGGGGGATCGGGTGCACTTAGACTGTCTTCTATGAGCTGGAACTATGCCTAAAGACGTACGACGCTTCTGGAACGACGCTTAAAGAGTAATAGAACCGGAAAAGACGGGTAAGAACCTCTTGAGCACATGTCTTCAGCCCAATTGGGGAGATTCCATCAGGTCCACTCGATCGACGTCTAGGGACAAGAACGCTTTGCGCACTGAGAGCTGTGTAAACATCATATCCGGTATTGTGCACTCATACCGCGAGATGGTCGGGGGTGTATTCCCCCAATAGTCGAGAATCAAGTTGGATGCAAAAAGAGAGTCTAAAAGATCAGATCAGATCGGGGTTTTACTCTCTTGCCCTGGAAAGCACGTAAAGGCTGGTCCTGCGCCTGATCTCTCTGATCTCTCCGGTCGAATTGCTAACCCATCGGACTATGGGAATGTGGGAATAGGGAGTGAATATGTGCTTCAACACTTGTGCTCTATAATCCTGTCCTGCTTAGAGAAATAGTTTCCGTTGAGGCTGACTGAGTGACCGAAATTCGGTCTGAATGATATTATTCTTAACGTTTTTTTTTCTTATCAATTGGCAGGATCCTGAAAGGCAAAGACAGTTTAGTGATAGCCAGTCTATCTCTGTAATTAATTTAACGTCTTTGCCCTATATACGCTACTCAATTTCCTTTTTTAAATAACATTTATTTTTTTTGCAATTTTCAGATGATATCAATGGAGAGGGGAGCTTCTAAATTCTAAGTTCTAAATTGTATATTAAGCGATGTCCTCTTATATATGATGGCTACTAACCTTCCGCTCACTAGATGTCGCTAGCTGGGACTGAGGTGAAGTTGGTTTTTTACACAATATTTTTGTAATGAGAAGTTATAACTTAAATAAAAGTTCATATGTCATTTTAGAAAAAACACTAAAACTTACATTTTTCATTTAATGTGTAGTGTTCGCGTAAATATAAGAAATCGTTAAATCCGTCACATATTTGACCTCATTCCCAACAAAATTAACCTTCTATTCAGTAAAATTCGATAGAACCTCTGGGATCAATAGGTTTTAACAGATCTATTGTCGTGCTGTGCTCAAACGACCGAATTGTTAAAATAGTGAAGTTACAACCTTTTATGTGTTCCACTTCTGGGCAAAAACCTCTTCTTTCTCTCAGATACGAAAAACAAGGAAGTGTCCGCCTCTAAGCGGACTTTAAGTTTTCGATTTATATTTTTTTTAGTTTTCAGACATTCCTTATGATCTTCTGGGCTCACCGTCCAGCACGTGATAAACTTAGAATTGAAATTAACGAATTCACTGGTGTCGGCGAGAATCGAAATCGGATTGCTCGCGTTTAACAGTGAGTGCTTTTCGTGTGCTACTGGGGCTTACCTATTAAAGATTGACAGTCATCATCTTTTATTCCCCTATTTCCTCCTCCAAAACTCGGCCGATTTTTTATCAAGAACAATATAAGAAGTACGGCGATCTTTATTATCCGACTGTCCCATAAGGAGGGTAATGTTTTTCGAGTATGTATGTATATGTCTATTTCTTTGGCACACTCTGTCGCCTAAATGGCTTGATGGATCTTAACATATGGGCTGTTGTTCGAATAGTCTCAGTTGTAGAGGTGACACATGGTACAGAGCTTTTCTCTTCTCAGCAAACTTTTTGACTTAGTCAGATTTTGTCTTATATTTTTTAATGATTTCTTAAATTTACGCGAAAAAATTTACGTGAAATAAACGCGATTTTATCGCGTTTATTTCACTACTTTTACTTATTTTTAATTCCCGACGTTTCGGGTGCTTTACAGCAACCATGGTCACGGGAGGGACTGAGATGTTTGACGTCCCAATGTCATAGTTAGTCCGACTACCTTCAGTTTTTGAATATTAATTTTTGGTCCGATTTACGCAAAACGAGCTTATAGTATCATGAAGTCTTGTAGTGGTATGCTTAGGTTTGGGTTTAATTTTGTTAATTATAGGATCCCAAGCAGGTGGCAGCACCCATCCATCTTCTCTATTGAAATTTGGATGTTTTTTAATTTCAATAGCCTCGCGTATCATCCTTGGTAGGAATCGGTGTTCTTTTGCGAGAATTTGTGGTTTATCAAATCGAATGTAATGGTGGGGACGATCTTGAACATGTTCGCAGACTGCAGACTTCCCGGAGCGTCGGTGCTTCACGTCAGCTATATGTTCTTTCACGCGGGTTTTTATGGATCGTTTTGTTTGACCTATGTAAGAGAGACCACATTCACAATCTAACTTGTACACTCCTGCATCTTGTAGAGGGATATTACACTTGACGGATGGTAAAAATTGACTAATCTTCTTCGGCGGCTTGTAGTATGTTTTAATGGAAGCTCGCTTCAAGATGTAGCCAACCTTGTCTGTGACTCCTCTGACATATGGTAGTACAGCAGGTACACGCTTGACTGTGGCCGGCTTCACTCGGTCACTGTGACGTAGGCGCGGGACCCGAAGCTTGTTGTCTTGCAATACTTGCTTGACGTGCTGAAGTTCGGCGGCCAGATGCTTTCTGTCACAGATCCCTCGTGCTCTCTGAAACAAAGATTTACCCACGGTAGCTAACTGTGAAGGATGATGGTGAGATTCACCATTTAAATATCGGTTGGTATGGGTCTTTTTTCTATACACAGTGTGACCAATTGTGTTATTAGGATTTCGAATGACTAAAACATCTAAGAAAGCTAAAGAATTATTTGCCTCTAACTCCATTGTGAATTGTATTTTAGAGTTTATAGAGTTAAGGTGGTTTAAAAATGCAGTTACTTTGTCAGATGGTAAAATTGTGAAAGTGTCGTCTACGTACCGCTTGTAGAATCTTGGATTTACAGGAGCAGTAAGAAGGGCTTTCTCCTCGAAGTCCTCCATGAATATGTCAGCGACAATGGGAGATACAGGTGAGCCCATCGCCACACCATCTACTTGCTTGTAGAACTCTTCCTTCCACAATAGATAGCCAGATGTGAGGCAGTGTTTGAGTAATACTGCATATTCAGCAGGCATGTTATTATATTCTAGCTTCCTAGTTACAATTGATATGCAGTCTTCAATAGGTAGGCATGTGAATAGTGACTGAACATCAAAACTGACCATAGTTTCATTGTCAGCGAGATGTAGGTCTTTTATCTCACTAACAAAATGGTATGAATCCTTTGTGTGCGCTCTGGTATGTCCTCTCAGTGGTGACAGTACTTTTGCCAAGTGTTGTGCCAGCTTATAAGTTGGTGAATCGATCTGGCTCACTATAGGACGTAGTGGAGCGTTTGGTTTGTGTATCTTTGGTAACCCATACAACCTCGGTGGTTTGGTACATGATGGTATTAGCAAATTCACGTCGAGATTTAATTTTTCGGAGTATTTCTTTATTAAATCGCTAGTTGCTTTAAGCGTGTTAGTTGTGGGGTCTGTTTTGACCTTTTTGTATGTACTTTCGTCCGATAAAAGCTGTAGTATTTTAAAATTATACTCTGACGTGTCCATTATTACCGTAGCATTTCCTTTATCCGCGCGGAGAATCGTTAGCTCTGGTCTGTTCCGTAAGTTAATCAACGCTGTAAGTTCGTCTTTAGGAAGGTTTGGTTTCGGCACTGAACTACGACGTAACAAGGACGAAATATCTTGACGTATAGCCTCCAAATCTTCCTTATCAATATTATTTTTAAACAGACAATCCTCAACGCTGCAGATAATTTCTTCGTACGGGATTTTTCGCGGTGTTAATGCGAAATTCATTCCCTTCGCTAACACCTTTATAGTTGGTTCGTCCAGTGTATGTTTTGACAGATTATAGACCGTACGCTGTTTATTGTTTGCGTCTGTGGTCAACGGTTGTGTTTCGTTCTGACGTTGACTTAGATGGTTGGCATTTGATTTGATTGTTAATTTTTGGTATTTTTCTATTTGTTTATTTTTGCATTCATTGTATTTTGCTGTTTCTCGTTTGTTTAAAATTTCGATGCCATTATTAAAATCAAATGTCGTTAAATCTGTCTTTAGTTCACTGAAAAAATTGTCTATGGTGTTGTTTATGAAATGTAAATCGAACCGTTTCTGCTGAATCACCGTTCGTAACAACTTTTTACTTGCCTGATTTAAGATCTTTGCGCTTCCTCGAATGTCCTTTTTTGTTGATATTTTGACACACGTAGGAATGAGATTATGGTCTCTGCATCTCTTCAAGAAATTTAAAGATGTTATATATCTTGCGCGCTTGGTTTTAAGATCTTTCTTCTAATCGGCGAATTTTATTTGCTATTACCAGTCCGTACTGGTTCACATAATGATTTCTTAAATTTACGCGAACACTACACATTGAATAAAACTAAATTTACGGATTTTATCGCGTTTATTTCACTACTTTTACTTATTTTTAATTCCCGACGTTTCGGGTGCTTTACAGCAACCATGGTCACGGGAGGGACTGAGATGTTTGACGTCCCAATGTCATAGTTAGTCCGGCTACCTTCAGTTTTTGAATATTAATTTTTGGTCCGATTTACGTCCCCAATGTCATAGTTAGTCCGACTTACATAGGTCAAACAAAACGATCCATAAAAACCCGCGTGAAAGAACATATAGCTGACGTGAAGCACCGACGCTCCGGGAACATGTTCAAGATCGTCCCCACCATTACATTCGATTTGATAAACCACAAATTCTCGCAAAAGAACACCGATTCCTACCAAGGATGATACGCGAGGCTATTGAAATTAAAAAACATCCAAATTTCAATAGAGAAGATGGATGGGTGCTGCCACCTGCTTGGGATCCTATAATTAACAAAATTAAACCCAAACCTAAGCATACCACTGCAAGACTTCATGATACTATAAGCTCGTTTTGCGTAAATCGGACCAAAAATTAATATTCAAAAACTGAAGGTAGCCGGACTAACTATGACATTGGGACGTCAAACATCTCAGTCCCTCCCGTGACCATGGTTGCTGTAAAGCACCCGAAACGTCGGGAATTAAAAATAAGTAAAAGTAGTGAAATAAACGCGATAAAATCCGTAAATTTAGTTTTATTCATTATATTTTTTATGTAGGATAATAACGTTTGCTGGATATCTATATATTATTTATGACGATAAACAAAGCAGCACAAAGGAACATGGCTCTGGTTGATCTTTTTAATTATTTTCATATTGACATAGATTGTTATTATAAAAAATGATTTGCTTTGGTGAAAAAAAAAACAGAGAAATTCGTTTGTATAGACTAAACCCCACTCGGATATCCTTTTAAAACAAACCTAGATCCCGTCTTCGCTTCCTTTTCGCGGCAACGGGTCGCTATGCTTACGTAAATTAGTTTTTATCTTTTCCTACCGACTGTTATCCGAAACTGTTCCTTTGACAATGATGCAAATAAGCAAGGTGTGTTGAGTCTGTGGCCAGTTATCAGTTGGCCATCGCCCGCGCCGGTGCGGTGTAATGTGGCAGGAGTGCTGATATCTGTGATCGAGATGAGCAAGCCCGAACAGCACGTGGATGTGGACGGGATCCTGCTGGAGCTGGGGCAGTTCGGCCGCTACCAGCTCCAGATCTATTGTTTAATTATTCTACCGATATTGTTTAATGGCGTGTACAACAGCCAGTTTATATTCGCGGCCGCCGATTTACAGTATAGGTGAGTTTGTTTTGTTGCTTTTTTGTTTAATTACAAATATTAATATATAATAATTATCTGTTGCAGTGAGTGAATATACTTTAATTATCTTCTGAATTTATAAACAGCAGTATGTAAGTATTTAAAATATTTTATATACCTACATACTGTTGTTTATTGTATCGATTGCAATATTATTAAATATTTAAGTGTGTTACTAAATTATTATAATCGTAAATGAAAAATTCAAAAATATTGTTCTATGTAATGTTAAACAGTGATTGTATTCGGATTTAATTAATTAAAACATAATGTCATAATTTCTATTATTATTATTTTTTTTACTAATATTATGGCTGGCTTTTAATTATTTCGTCATGACATAATATATATAATAATAATAATTTATTATTTATTTTCTTCCACATATGATCAGTACCTTACAATAAACTAAGTAATAGTATACTTATGCAACTAAGTAACAGCTATAAATACTAACTAAATAAGATCTAGGTGGGAGACTGGTACCCAAACTAGGTTACCCTGTGCTATGGGATCACCAGGGCCCTCCGTCAACAGAAGTGATATTGCTGAAAAACTCTTAATGAAAATTACAACTACTTGTAATAAAAGTACATTAAAATAGACTTGTACAGTTAGGAGAAAGTGTTTAAAACTTATTAAAAGATATTTGGTGTAGATAACAAGAAAAACATGTTTAAAATACTATTAATTGTATTTTAAACATGTTTTAACAAGGTACTTAAGTGATTAAAACTACTTTTACGGATTTTATCGCGTTTATTTTTACTTTTTATTTTTAATAACATAAACGGTACTAAAATATTTTTATTTTTAATAACATAAATATATTTTAATAAAATAAACGGGGGTCCCCCGTGACCATGGGTGCTGGAAAGCGCCCGAAACGTCGGGAATTAAAAATAAAAAGTAAAAATAAACGCGATAAAATCCGTAAAAGTAGTTTTAATCATGTGTAGTGTTCGCGTAAATATAAGAAATCATTAAGGTACTTAAGTGTATTATGTGATATTAATGTGTCGGTTGTGTGTATGTGTCGGTTCTAGTCTACAAGTGTGTATTAAATATTTAAACAATATGTTCAAATAGTTTTTATGTTAGTTCGTAGTCTAATGATTTAAGCCATTTAGTTCAGGAAATTTTCTTATTCAACTGATATATATTTAAAAATTTGTTAGCAAGATTATATATAGGAGTAGTACTGGACCTCCGTAATTTAAAAATCTTCGTGCAAATAATAAATTGATAACCGGTAGTAACCGGTTGTACATACATGATACAGAAATCTTTTGCTTAATATGGGATTGAATTTATTATATTCCGTTTTTGAGTGATTTAATAATACTGTCGCAAGACTAGAGAGAGGACGTACGGTGAGCAAGCACATAATTTGTAGAGTTCGTTTGCTGAAAATAATCTATGTTTTTTTTTTTCATTTATGCCGGCGGCGATCGAACCGCTCCCGATCGAAATTTACATCGAGCGCTAATTTAAGGAAATAGTATCAATTTTGACGACTTCTTGGCGTAAGCCACTTTGCATTGAGTTGCGACGCTGCTGGGTTCCGCGGATACGATTCCCTCACATAACAATTATTTGTATAGCCCACAAAGAATTGTTTTAAGATCTGGATGTTTGTCCTTGTGCAAATGATGTGTGTAAGCTGCCCCTGCGATACAGAAGAATGTTCAAGTGTGGAGGTTACGTCTTAAGAATTACTCGGAAGACAATCGTCTAAAGGGATTTAGTTATCGAGGCTTAGATATTATATTTTAATTATGTGTTATACACGATTATAATAATGGGGAGAAATTAAATATACAAAACTTATAAAGTTGGTGACCCTCGATTGACATTTTCTGATCAACTAAACTGTTTCTTCTTTTGTTACTCAGATATTTTTTTTAAAATAGCATAAGGGTGACAAACGAGCATACAATCCAACTCATGGTAAGTAGATGCTGTAGCCCATAGACCTCTACCTCTATCCTCGATTAAGAATGAAAATGCAGACGGGTGTCGAATGTCTGTGGACTAAGAGGGAATGCCTCGTATCCAGTAAAAAGGCTCTTCAGTTTTCCACACTCATCATACGAAATACGACAGCATTGAGCTGCTATTTTGCGCTGATATTCTGTGATCTTGTGTCCTGATCGGTAGAGCTAACCCATTCGTACTACAACCACAATAAAGCTGCAGTATTGCTCTACCACGTATAAATAATCGTATAAAAATACAATAAATTCATAATTCTCAATTATAAATAATTATGAATTATGAAAATCAAGAGCCGTGGTAGCTCAGTGGCTAACGCTCGCTGTAAATATAACAGAACGCGAGTAACCCGGGTTCGATCCCCGCCGGCACCAATGAAATTGTTAATTGCAATTTTAAGTGCTGGTTTACCACGTGCTCGGCGGTGAAGGAAAACATCGTGAGGAAACCTGCATGTCTGAGGAATAAGAAAAAAAATTATTTCGAAGACATGTGAAGTTCGTCAACACGCATTTGGGCAGCGCGGCGGACACTTCCTTGCCCTAAACCCTCTCAGAAATGAGGGGAGGCCTGAGCCCAGCAGTGGGACGTATATAGGCTGTAACTTTACTTTTACTTTTTTATGAAAATCAATATCAGGAACTCTACGTATTAAGTTCTTATAGTTCTTATCCCGTAAAAATCAGTGTTTCATATTTGCTACGCTCAGTGCGATGTTCAAGCACAATAGGCAGAGGATCTTTGGCTGTAGTAGCTATTTACATCAAGTGGATAGTTTGCTTATTTCTTTCTATATAATTAACACCTGATAATGAGTAAAAAAAACACCCCATCCATCAATTACAGCTTACAAAAGTCCACAGGGGATTTCGTCATAGTTGCCACGCTTGGCAAGCAGGTTGGCAACCGCAGTTTGCAGCAGTTGTTTATCATGCTGCTTTCCATAACCTGTTTCAGTTTCCCTCCGTCGCCTGTCACTGATAGTTTCGGCGCGATAGCGGTATTAGATATTCACACATCGCCACTATATGGTTTTTAATGATATTTTTGTCATCACATGATAAGTAAAAAGCGCCAGGTGATAAGTACTACAGCTGGACACCTGTAATCAACTAAAAAGGAGGTCTTTATATGCGTTGTAACTTCTGAGGACTAAGATGGAATCCTCACAACCTGTAATTATACCTACCGGCTCTCCGTACTCTTCAGACTGGAACTAGCCGTCCCCGCTTTGCTGCCCCCCCAGACCGACTCCTAGCCTGTTATATATTAAAAATGGTTATAAAATGCATGCTGTCCACACAGTTATTCATATTATGGAGATAACGTGGAATAAAACTAATTTTACGAACTTTATAGCGTTTAAAGATACTGTAAGCTCGTTTTGCGTAGATCTGATCAAAAATTAATAATTAAAAGTAGAAGATAGCCTTCGTTAACTATGACATCAAAACGTCAAACACCTCATTCACCCCCGTGACCATGGCTATGTAAAGTGCCCGAAACGTAGAGAGTTAAAATTAAACGTGATAAAGACCGTACAAGTAGTTTTATTTCTTGTGTTGCGTTTGCATAAACATAAGAACTCATTATAGAGATAACGTATTTTGTTACGAGATTTTAGTCGTGATGAAGTAGTCACTTATCGCGCGTATTACATGTTTTTTTTATATCAGCAAGGAAAATTTAATCGCACACGTGCAAAAATTTTTGTATTATTTTGAGACAAACTCGTTTTGTTGCTTAACAAATTCGAATGTAAGGTCATTCGCTGACGGTGACGCCGTATAGTGGTTTGTGCGCTTCCTTTAAATGTGTTATAAATATCATAATAAAAATACATGATAATGTCCTCCACACTAAATTCCGGCCACTGCGGCCAGTCTCACCGGAGACTTTTTTCGGAGAGAATTTTCTCCTGGATCGTGGAGGCGGTTTACATAAACATAAATTGTACAAACACAAAGAACCAGGAACAATAATTTGTAGATCATACAATTACTTGTTCCGTGCGGGATTCGAACTCTTGGCACTCATCGCTGCAACTCATTGATATGCCACTTCACTTTCACCTTTTATTAAAAGTCAATCTAAAAAACTTTTACTAAAATTCAAAATCGTCATCCTGTGAAAGTCTTGCGCTGATAATGGGTCACTTCCGATGTGTGGAGGATTTACCCTAAAATTGTCGTTTTTTATAGAATAAAGGTGACAAACCAGCACACAGTCCACCTGATGGTAAGTAGGTATAAAAGGGTCTCCGCGGTTCTCTACATTCACCCTGCGAAATACATCAGCGTACAGATGCATATATATAATATATGCGTTTTATTTTTCGCACGATTTTTTGTAGAACCGTTTACCATTCAAATACAGCTTATGGACCTTCAAGAAAAGAGCATACTCTTTTTAAAAGACTGACAACGCTCTTGCAATTATACTGGTGTTTTAGTCGAGTTGTAGGGTTGTTTATACTTTTAACATCATTCATCATCATCATCATTACAGCCCTTCACAAGTCCATTGCTGAACATAGGCCTTCTCCAAGTGATGCCACAAAGCACGGTCCTGAGCCACCTGCATCCATCGACTTCCTGCATGTCTTACCAGGCCGTCACTCCATCTAGTGGGGGGTCGCCCTACACTACGCCTACCGGTACGAGGCTGCCACTCGAGAACCTTTCTTCCCCTTCGGTTATCGGTTCTTCGAGCTATATGGCCGGCCCTTTGCCACTTCAGCTTACTAATCCGTTGGGCTACGTCGGTCACTCTGATTTTACTGCGGATATCCTCATTTCTGAGTCTATCACGCAGAGAAACTCCGAGCATAGCCCTCTCAGCTAGCTCGCTGAGCGACCTTGAGCGTCCTCATACGGCCAGCAGTGAAGGACCACGTCTCAGATCCGTAAGTCATCACCGGCAACACGCACTGGTTGTACACTTTAGTTTTCAGAGATTGAGGTATACCTGACGAGAAGATGTGTCGTAATTTCCCAGCCGAGTTGAATCCGTCAATTGACCTCTCGGTCGAAGTTGGACCTACCTAGTCGGACTATTTGTCCCAGGTAAAGGTACTCGTCAACAACTTCAAGCATAGTGCTCCCAACAACTACCGGCATAGGTGTGACATGGATATTAAACATGATCTTTGTTTTGTCCATGTTCATCTTAAGACCTATCCGTTGGGAGACACCATTTAGGTCATTGAGCATAGTGCTAAGGTCCTCCAGCGATTCTGCTATAGGGACTATATCGTCGGCAAATCGAAGATGAGTGATGTATTTGCCATTGATATTAATACCGTATCTTTTCCGGTCCAGTAGCTTGAAAACGTCTTCCAACGCAGCGGTGAAGAGTTTCGGGGATATAACGTCACCCTTTCTTACACCTCTCTGCTGTTGGATAGATTTCGAACTCTGGTTCAATACTTGGATAGCCATAGTAGCCCTACTGTACAAACACTTCAGCACTTCGATATACCGACAGTCAACTTGGCACCGCTTAAGGGACTGCAGCACCGCCCAAATTTCGACGGAATCAAAGGCTTTCTCATAGTCCATATATGCCAGACAAAGTGGCAGATTCTACTCTTCGGTCTTCTGTACAATCTGCCTTAGGGTATGTATGTAGTCTATGGGACTGAAGCCTTTTCGGAAACCGGCTTGTTCGGGAGGCTGGAAGTCGTCGAGTCTGCGTGCGAGACGATTCGTAATGACCCTCCAAAACAGCACGTAGACGCGGCTCAAAAAGGAAATCGGTCTGTAGTTCTTCAAGAGAGCGTTGTCGTCTTTCTTAAAAAACAAGACCATCGCACTTCTGCTTCATGCCTCCGGAGTAGTGCCACCATGGAAGACGGAATTGAGGAGCTTCTAAGGACTTCAAGTACCGGTGTTCCACCCGCTTTCAGAAGCTCCGCTGTAATTCCATCCTCACCTGGGGCCCTGCCGTTTTTAAAGTGCTCGAGAGCCATTCTAATCTCGCTCAGACTGATGTCCGGGACATCATCGGAATAGTGTCGGATAAGACTTCCTCTCTTGGATCGTTACTCACACTAGCGTGTGTCTCCAACGATGACGTGTACAGCTGTCCATAGAACCTCTCAATCTCACTCAAAATCTCAGATGCCCCGGAAACGATGCTGTCACATTCAGTCTTCAGCTTTTACAGTTGGCTCTTTCTGGGAAACAGATCTCTGGCAAAGACTTTGGAGCCCTGGTCCGCTCAATCGCTTCTTCAATACGACCAGTATTAAATTTGCGTAAGTCTCGCCGCATGCATTTGGAGATCTGTCTGTTCAGTTGCCTGTATGCTGTCAAATCTGTTGACGATTGCAGCCTCATCTCCCGTCTAACAGCCATGAGATTAAGAGTGTGATCTGAGAGTTTCTGTGTTCTTCTGCGGCAGGTCTTGCAAAACTTAGCTCCGACCGCATGGACAGTTTCCACGAGCTTATCATTCATATCGTCAACTGCATTGCAATCTTCTAGGCACTGAAAGCGGTTACGTCACTCAAGCTGAAAGGTTTCGGGATTCTGGATTAGAGCACGAGGGGGACGGAGCGTTGACTTCATTAGACGAGACCTCTCCAACTTAACGTTTAGGTTCAGTGTGCCTCTAACCATTCGGTGATCGCTGCCAGTTTTCACCCTTACGATCACTGAGACATCACTGATCAGTTGGCGTCTGGTCGTCATAATGAAGTCAATCTCATTTTTTGTCGAACCGTCGGGGCTCTACCAGGTCCACTTCCTGTGGGGCGGTCTCTGGAAGAAGGAGTTCATCATTCAAATTCGGCCAGCTGCTGGCCCCTTCGGTTCCGTTGCCCTACTCCAAAAGCGGGATTTGTAGGAATGCATGGCTCTGGATATATCCTCATACATTTCCTCCACCTCCACATCGGGATGTGCCGAGGTTGGTGCGTAAACCTGTATGACCTTCAGCGAATACCGTTTCGTGGTTCTGAGTATCAGGTACGCGACCCTCGTCGTCACACTCCCAATCTTTACAACGTTGTTGACGAGAGACTTGTGGATGATAAATCCGACACCTCCTTGGGACAGATGGTCGCCCTCCCGGTGATAGAAAAAGTTGCCGGACTCGAGGATTACCGTGTCCTCCCCCTCTTTTCGGACCTCGGATAATCCAATAATATGCAAGCGAAACTTATCTACCTCTTCTTCCAGCTCCAGTATCTTCTCGTCAGTCCTCAGGGTGCGTGCATTATATGTTGCCAGGTCGAGTCGTTGTAGGTAGCAACCGAACCTCCACCGGAGATTCTTAGCACCCCCTGCCCCGCCGTTACCATGGTCGCCACCGTAGCCAGGAATAGCGGGGCAGCCGGGGACTGGGGGCCGTTTGTTTGCGTCGTTATTCATGGGGATATTTGCCGTAGTTGCCACGCTTGGCGAGTGGGTTGGCAGCCGCACTTTTTTATTATATCACTGTCGTTGTCAGGAAGATGCTGCTGCTCATCTCCTGCCTGTCTCCCTCTGTCGCCTCTTACGACATCCACGGGAAGATATGGGGTAGTGGATATTCTCAACCACCACTACACGGCGGTTTTTTAATTTTATATACTTTTAACAAGTATAAAAAAATAGATTTTAAAAATGGCAAAGATATCAAACCATTCCGTAACAAAGTTAAACGCCAATTTTTTTTTCTGTATCATGAACGCGTTTTAAATACACCTGTGCTGTACATACCAACAGTACGATAACCATCCAAACCTGAAAGAATTATTTGGAAACAAAACAAACACTCGAGCTTGAAGTTCAGCAGCGCCGCAGTCAGATGCTTGACTACTGCGCCCCCCGACCCGTCGGTTTTATTACTTTTGTTTGTTATACGTATGTGTTTGTAGGCACGTATGTCAATTCACAATGCTGAGTTATTCTTTACTTTATGTATGGTAGAAAAAACTGGGTGTGGTAGACGAAGCACGAGAGTAGAATAAATGCTAGAAATGTTGTCCATTAAGGAGCATCTTAGGGCTGAATCTGAACGACTGGGATAAGCGAAAAGTGTTGTTTGCAAGATGCTGTGATCAGGATTATGTAAGAAATTCTTCGGTGGTTTGGTCATGTGCAAAAATGAACGAGGAAAGAGTGACAAACCTAATTAATGTTGCAGAAGTGAAAGGCAGATTGGAAACATCTAATTTGATCTATAAGCTTTCTTCCAGGGCGTCCCTTCCCAACTCTGCCTTTCACTTCTGCAATATTAATTTAGTTTGTCACTCATATATATACAACACATATATATTGAAGATGGGTTAGATTAAAAGTACCCTTAAACGACAAGCACGTATGCATATGAATATGATAAAGGAGGCTAGAGAGGCGTGTCAAGATCGTGCCAAAAGTCCGTGGTCTCTACCTACCCCCTTTGGACGACAGGCGTGAGTGTTTATATTTATGGTTATGTTGTTTATTATATTGCCTTTTTAACAGCCTTACCTAATCAATATAGGATGACCTTCCCAAGACTGCAGCAATGACGCATGACTCGAAAGAATTACCCGTTATCATCACGTTTGTAGCCGGGTTAACAATCTCCCCGTGTCTAAACCGAGTAATTTAAGTGTGGAGTATAGAAAATTCTTGTAGTAACTATAAACAGGTGTTTGAGTGTGGTCCTCGTACCGATAGATGGAGTGACAACTTTAAGATATGGAGGAAGTTGATGGAGGCAGACTCAGGACCGAGTGCTTTGTCGCATTGCTTGGGGAAGACTTTGTTCAGCAGTGGACTTGTAAAGGGACTTTTATAGAATGCAATGAATGGATCCATCACAGCCTATAAAAGTGCACTGTCAAACATCGCCCCCCCCCCCCCCCCGTACGTGCCACGCTTGACAGGCAGGTTGGTAACCGCAGTTTTTAATTTAAATTTAGATGAATCGATAATATAATAAAATGATAATTGAATATTTTATAACATATTATCACAATATTTCATCTATCAAAGAGAGTCATTTTCCTGGCATTTATCTTTCAATTATAATTCTATAGTGATAAAAGAGTTAACAATCCAAGAACACATCTAAGGAACTTCAAAAAGGCTACAGATGCGTGGTCATCCATAAATATTAAGGCTGCACGGACAGCGAAGTTACGAAAAGAAGAATTCAATTTTACAATGGATAACAAGTCCATATCAAAAAACAAAGATATCTAAGTATAATTTATTATCCATTACAATTTTTTTGATATAATATCTCTTCTGAGTATATAATGATGATCTGATACCCTAAATTACTAGATCAATAAACAAAATGAAATGGTAAAATATGTAACTGGAACCGTAACTCAGGTTTTTATTATAAAACCTATAATAGGCTCCAGTCTCCCACAACGTTAGGGCTTTACTAGCCTACTACATAGTTATTGTCAGCTAGCTAGTACCTTGTTAAAAGATAAGTAAAGTTTTTTTGAAGAATAAGGAAGGCAAACGAGTACATAGTCCACCAATGGTAAGTGGATGCTGTGGCTCATAGGCTTCTTCATTTATCCTCGATTAAAAATCAACATGAAGATGCGTTTTCATTCTTGAGGACTATAATGGAATACCTCAGTTCCAGTAAAAATGGCCTACGGATCACTACAGTTCCCATACGAAACACAGCTGCTATTTCACGCTTGTATTCTATTAGAGCGTGGTCCTTTACCGGTTGTTGTTAGCGTATAGCTGCAGCGCGGTCCTACCACGTCTCTGTTCGGTTGAAACGATTTCCTTATCCGACCTTCACACAGGCAAGGGCGCTGGTAAATGCTAGTAAATGAATAAATATGCATTACCTCATTTGCCTTACAACTAAGGTGTTCTAGTCCTACAGAATACTGTATTAAAAAAGAAGACTGTATGGTTGCGCGGAAAAAACCATTGGATTATTATATTTGACGGTAGAGGTGCCAAGCCGCTTGTTCCTTTCCGACAAAACGATATCATTCATACCCTCCTCGATCCTCCATCGACACATCGGGGTGGTGGGGTGGGAGGGGCAAGAAGATGATTCTAGAATGTCACGTAATCATCGGGGCCGAAGACATATAAGGCACGCGCGACCGTTGCGCGGCCTCTTTCCTACCGCGCCAGTCATTGGAACAACAGCTCTTTCCGTCACAGTCGTCGTTGAAACCACACCGCTAGTAGAAACCGCTTTAGCCTGGAAGCAGTCGAGCTCCAGGAAAACCGCCTCACCTCGTGTGAGATATAGTCGCGCACCGCCTCTCTCCGGAGTGTTCCAGAAGAAGTTCCAGAAATTGCAGCTATAGTGCTCAACAGGATAGAAGAAACCCCGGTGAGTCAACACTCCTTTATTTACTGCCTTATATAGTTTAACCCGCTCCAATTTTGTTGTTCTCCTAATAAGGCAGGATTCCCTTTCAGCGATTTGGCACCATAATAGTTTAGTTTAGGGAAGAGCGAGTGCATTATACCGTATTCTATAGTAGTCGCTTTTACGTAAGCGTAGAAGCAACCGCATATACAGTCCACTTTAGTTAATATCTCGCGTAATAGGTTTAAGGTTCGACCGGGGAACTAGACTTCGGCAGCCTTAAACACGTGGCTCCACCATTTTATGGTCACTTCGAGCAGGATTTTGGTCGAATTGTTGAATTAATTAATTAGATAATGCACTCCAATTTATAGAATAGACTTAAATAGTGTTCGTTTAAATTTAAATTTTGATTAGGTACTCGCAAACAGAATTATTCGTTTTATAGCGCTCGTATTTGATTAAATTTAAAGCCTATTAAATAATCGAAACAGTGTAATAGGAACCGTTTGATACGCTTACCCACAATCTTGATAAAATTATTGAGTCTAGCAAATGACGCGTCACCTCGACTCGCTGCGCAGGTGTTCGATTTAATTACGTAATACGGCATACCGAGTGTCCATCCTTTATTGTTTGTGCGTTGTGAGATTAATTGTGATTGATATAACTTTATTATAATAGTTTAAAATGGCAGTTAGTGGAAGTGAAATCAAAATTAAAACGCTTTATGCTAAGAGGGACATACTCTTTTCGCGTATGCAGAATATAAGTGATTATATAAAGAACATCCATATAGAAGCAGTGCGGGAAACTTTTTTGACCGAAATCGAAACGATAGATTCTTTACGAATAGATTACGAAAAAATATTAGACCAAATTAATCATTTGGAATTACAAATCGACCCGAAATACATAGTGAACTACCAACCGCTGCTGGTATTCGAAGATATGTTGTGTCGCGTGAAAAGAATTGCGAGATCCCTATCTCAAAACGAAGCAAAGCCGGAAAAACAGGTACGTCCAAGCGACTCGATTAGGTTGCCGCCAATAGATATTCCGGTATTTAATGGTGATATTAAGACGTGGCCCTTCTTCTTCAGTAGTTTTCAAAACAATATACACAATAACCCATCGTTATCGGACGCCAAAAAATTATATTACTTAATCAGTATACTTAGTGGTAGAGCACAGTCGATCTGCTCTGGTTTTACACCTACAGCAAACAATTACTTATTAATATTCGAAACGCTTAAAACTAAATATGAAGATAGGAGAATGTTAGCTTCCGAATATTTGAACCAGATATTCGATCTTAAACCTATATCATCCGCGAACATCAACGGCTTAGAGCAGTTTCTAGATAAATTTGTGGCATCGGTGGCTGCACTTAAGAATTTGAAATTTAATGATCTTATGGACGTGGTGTTTCTCCATATTGCACTGAAGAAGTTGGACCCCGACATCGTGCGTGCGTTTGAAATGGAGCATCGTAGCTCGGAGATGCCTTCCTTTCATTCATTAGCATCGTTCGTGCGAGATCAAATAAAGGTGATGCAGCGCTCTCCGAACGTTAAACAGGACAATAAAAGGTGCGTCGACCGTAGACAGACTCAACCATCTAAAATAGCAGGGTCGTTAACTTACGTAACCGCTACGCCAACATCACTCCAGCATACTTGTTTAGTATGTAAAGATGGACACGGTAATTTATATAATTGTGCGACTTTTCGTAAATATTCACCAAGCGAGCGTTATAAATTAGTAAAGACAAACAACCTATGTTTGAACTGCTTAAGCGATAAGCATTTAGTAGCAAAATGCAATTCGAGTTCCGTATGTAGCAAGTGCGCCAGGAAACATCACACGCTATTACATTTTGAAAATAGCAATATAGCGGCGTCAAGTAAAGCGGATAAGGAATTCGCCCCTACTAAGGTCAACGATTCTAGCGGTCGACCTGGTGATGTCGCTCTGTGCTCATTGGCAAATATGGAAGCACAACCTCCTTCAACCGTGTTACTGGGTACGGCACGTATTTTGGTTAGGGATTCGCGTGGAAACGAACAAAGCGTCCGTGCACTGCTGGACAGTGGAGCCCAAAATAGCTTTATAACGCGACAATGTTGTCGGCGCTTAGGCTTAGTAATAAATAGGTCACTTTAATGTCCTGTAATTAAAGGCATCGGAGGCACTAGTAAATCGACACAGGGATATATAAATTTAAAAATTTATTCTCGGATAGATCGTAATGTTAACTTTGATATAAATGCACTAGTAGTAGATAGGGTCACTGAACGGTTGCCAACCGTTTCGGTTGACACCTCGGCAATGATTGAATTTAAGAATTTGACTCTGGCGGACGACACTTACGCCGTTCCTGGAAAAATAGACATGCTCATTGGAGCATCGCTTTTTCCTCATCTTTTGTTAAACAATAAGGTCAAGGGCAACTCCTCGCATACCGCGCCTTACGCACTGGAAACCGTATTGGGATATGTTATCCTTGGCTCCGCTCCCATCATAGATAGCATTTCGGCAACATCCTGTTGTTGCACCGTCGCTGTCGAACCTCCCGAATTATTGACTCGCAATTTTCGGGAAATAGGGGAGGGGAACATCCCGCGCTCGGGTAATAAATTATGCGAAGGGTCGAGAAGCAAGACGTTAGAGTCTGTTGTTAGTAAACCTGTTGTAGTTTCGTCGCAGCCGAAGGGAACGCCGAGTAGGGATAGCCCTGGAGCTAGGTTTACCGACACCGCGAACAAGGCCCATATTAGCAAGATTAGATCGCCCCGCAACCCGTCAGGTGACATATTCAGTGCTCGAATCGATCTAGTTAGCGGAAGCGCGCGCGGCGCGGATCGAGGTCACGGTCGCGGCGCATGGAGACACTGAGCCGCTGCGACAGAAAGCGTGCCTGGAGGCTACGGAATAGACCTGCTGAGGCCAATCTTGATTGGCGGGAGGAAGTGAGACTTCGCGAGCAACAAGCCATATGCAGTGTTGTTCCGAAGCGTTCATCGCATAGTTTCACCGCTTATTAATAATTATAGCTTAGTCGCTTAGAAATTGCATACTTGTGATTGGATAGTTTTATTATTTAAATATTAGTTTGTCGTTGATAGAATTATATATTGGTATTTCCTTAGTGTTTGTTTAGCTTGTTGGTGTTCCGTAAAATTAAAAATAAAATAGTATAGTTTAGCCGCGCCACAGCAATACGCTGTGTTATATTTAAATCATTTTTGTCGTTACAGTGTAGCCTTTGTAGTTTAAAGTCGATAAGTAGTGTTTGTTCGTATATCGTTACGTCCGATTACAACTATGCCGAGTCGCTAGTATTGCGTGAACTTCAACGTGCGCACTTCTCTGAAGAAATTAGAAGATTACAATCGAATAGAGCTTGTAGTCGCGCCTTTCAACGCCTTAAGCCATTTTTACAGGATGGGATTGTAAGGGTAGGTGGACACTTGTTCAACTCGCAATTGAGTTTCGACCAACGGCACCCTATTGTTTTACCGCGTAAAGACCATATCATGAACTTATTAGTCGACTACCATCATAAATTGAACTCGCACGCTGGCCCCGACTTGTTGATGTCGATTTTGCGTCAGAATTATTGGATTCTTTCTGCACGTAGTTTAATACGCAATCGGGTGCACAAATGTATAGCTTGCTTTCGGGCACGCCCCAAGCCGTCATTTCCGGAAATGGCGGAACTTAGATCTTGTAGAGTAATACAATCAGTAAAGCCCTTCACGCACACCGGGTCTGATTTTGCTGGTCCGTTTAAGGCCACGCTCACTCGCGGGCGTGGTATAAGATCCACAAAGACTTACGTCTGCATTTTCGTATGTCTAACTACTCGAGCGGTGCATATAGAACTCGTTGGTGATCTAAGCACAGCAGGCTTTATGGGTGCATTTAAAAGATTTCTATCCCGCAGAGGCCCTGTAAGTAGATTGTATTCGGATAACGGTACGAACTACGTCGGTGCAAAACGTATTCTATCGGAACTACATGAGCTCTTAGCTAGCAAATATTATAATTCGGAGTTCGCTCACATTCTAGCCGAGAACCGCATTGAGTGGTCTCTGAACGTCCCAGCCGCGAGCCATTTTGGGGGCAATTGGGAGACTAATATGAAGAGTCTAAAGAGTCATTTATACCGAGTAATAGGAGATCAAATTTTGTCCTTCGAAGAGCTAAGTACGGTGCTCGCTCAAATTGAATGCGTAATGAATAGTCGCCCACTTTGTCGTACGTTGTCTAGTGACCCCTCGGAACCGCTGGCTCTAACTCCAGCACATTTTTTGAATTTAACGCCTTTAAAGTATTTGCCAGCCGCAGGTATGGATGAGAACAGACTTAGCATTTCCGCACGCCACAAATTATTAGATCGGTTAGTGCAATCGTTTTGGAAACGATGGAGGATGGAATACTTGCATACTTTGCAGTCTCGGCAAAAATGGAACACAGAAACTGAGCCTTTAGCTGTAGGAACTGTAGTTGTGCTCACCAAAGAGAATACACCGCCTCTCCACTGGCCGTTAGGAATTGTCGAAGAGGTCTTTCCCGGTTCCGACGGAGTAGTTAGGATAGCTCGCGTTAAGACCACGGTTGGGTCTTACTTGCGTCCGGTTGTCCGTTTGTGCCCCCTGCCTCTTACATAATTTAAATTAGCTTTCTAGATTAAATTGTAGTTGAATTTAGGTAATTTTAGCGTTAGTTAGTTATTTTGTTAGTTGATCTTAGCTCTAGTTGTATTAGTTAATTTTGAAGGAAATCCTTCAAGGGCGGGGGAGATGGTTGCGCGGAAAAAACCATTGGATTATTATATTTGACGGTAGAGGTGCCAAGCCGCTTGTTCCTTTCCGACAAAACGATATCATTCATACCCTCCTCGATCCTCCATCGACACATCGGGGTGGTGGGGTGGGAGGGGCAAGAAGATGATTCTAGAATGTCACGTAATCATCGGGGCCGAAGACATATAAGGCACGCGCGACCGTTGCGCGGCCTCTTTCCTACCGCGCCAGTCATTGGAACAACAGCTCTTTCCGTCACAGTCGTCGTTGAAACCACACCGCTAGTAGAAACCGCTTTAGCCTGGAAGCAATCGAGCTCCAGGAAAACCGCCTCACCTCGTGTGAGATATAGTCGCGCACCGCCTCTCTCCGGAGTGTTCCAGAAGAAGTTCCAGAAATTGCAGCTATAGTGCTCAACAGGATAGAAGAAACCCCGGTGAGTCAACACTCCTTTATTTACTGCCTTATATAGTTTAACCCGCTCCAATTTTGTTGTTCTCCTAATAAGGCAGGATTCCCTTTCAGCGATTTGGCACCATAATAGTTTAGTTTAGGGAAGAGCGAGTGCATTATACCGTATTCTATAGTAGTCGCTTTTACGTAAGCGTAGAAGCAACCGCATATACAGTCCACTTTAGTTAATATCTCGCGTAATAGGTTTAAGGTTCGACCGGGGAACTAGACTTCGGCAGCCTTAAACACGTGGCTCCACCACTGTACTCTAGCCCGAAAAGTTGTTCCACCATAAACAAGTTCCTCATAATAGTGACGGTAAACTTTTGTTATTCAACAAGGCTTCAAATAGGAAGGAATCATTAAAATGACATTAAAAAGCCTATTTAAGTAGGCGTTACAGTAGACAAATGACAGTGTGCAAATCACGAACTCATAATATCGTGGGTTCGAATCCGTCAGTCGACTACTTTCGTGAACCACTCCTAAGAGCATTTGAAGCTTACCAGGACTGGTTAAAGGGCATATTATAAATGTTTATTAGCACTGCTAGTATTTTTTGTAAATTATTTAGTTTTTCTATTTGCCGTACGTAAAATTCCTCAATATCATATTAAATGCATGTATGATAAGATAATAAAATTACATTTAATTTTAAATTTATCCCATGCAGTAGCGGGTAGTCTAAGAATATCCATTACCAAAATACATTATTAGAGGCGACAGAGGGAAACAAACGAGGAGATGTGCAGCAGCACCTTTCTGGTAACCGCAGTCATAATGAAAAAAAACTGCGGCTCATCAACGGCGGCTACTATGGTAATCTCCCCATTTGGAGAGTGTGATTGATGATGATGAAAATTAATTTGAAATATAATTGAACGTTTATAAATCTCAATACGCATTCGTTGATTATCTCGAGTCTAGTGACGCAACCCGGCATGGCCCGGTTAGGATCTATCAATGTTCTGTTTAGATTTAAGATAATCATTAAGAATCACTTATTTTAACAATTTTTAGATTCCTCAAAAATAATTTCCCAAAATATTTCCTCTATCACTCGTGGCATTGCTCACTATCTGCTCGTCTAGTTTCATTACAATCAGTTCAGCTATTCCGAAGAATAGCAAGACAGACAGACATACCTACATGTTTATATATGTGTATATATACTAACACATGGTATTGACTAATTACTAGTTTATGCTTGATACCAATATTTTTGTTACAAGTAAGAGGAAGACGCCTCCTTGTATTTCCAGATGCAACACGTAAATATTACATATTACATCATATTAGATTATCTTTGTCACTCCACTCCCACAATTAAGAAAAAATCTAACCATACCAAATAACTCATATCTTAAAATCTATGAAGCCGTTTCGGCCACAGAGCTTGCCAATATACTTACATATGTACTAGCTAGAGGTTGTTGCCCCTTTCGACGACCCTGTCATGTTCTATTAAAAATCCTTAAATTCGCACAAAAAGAATTGTGGGTCACTCATTGGCAAAAAACTAGTTGGACCAAATTGCACACGGTGTGCAAATTTCATTAAAATCGGTTAAGTAGTTTAGGAGTCCGTCGCGGACAAACAACGTGACAGGTAAATTATATATATATATATATCTTATATATAAATTACGTGTCACGTTGTTTGTCCGCAATGGACTCCTAAACTACTTAACCGATTTTAATCAAATTTGCACACCGTGTGCACCTTGGTCCAACTTGAGAGATAGGATAGTTTTTTTGCCCTTGAGTGACCCACAATTTTTTTTCATAGAACATGACAAAGGATTGTCGAAAGGGGCAGAACAACGTCTGCCTGGCAAGCTAGTATATATATATATATATATATATATATATATATATATATATATATATATATATATATATATATATATATATATATATATATATATATATATATATATATATATATGAATATACATACTCTCGAAAAACATACTCTCCTTCTGGTCAGTCGGGTAAAACAGGTTCTTTGGCTCTCTCCACGCACCATAAAACACAGCAGCTTTAACTTGCTAATATACGCTGGTATTCTGTGAGAGCGCGGTCCTTACCCATTCGAGTCAACCAATTCGTGCTGCAACTATAATATAACTGCAGCATGGCTCTACCACGTCCAACTTATGTACGGACACTCTCTTAAAAGTTCGTGTAGATTAAGTCTGGCAGTTCATTTATTTTCGAGGACTAATGGTTAAAACTTTTTGCAGAATATACTCTTTGCTATAATACAAGTATAATATGTTATTACAATCGTGACGTTCACAAAGTAATCACTTCGTTTAAGTGACGTTTCCTTGAGGTTATATATATATATATAAAAATAGTCTTATTTAAAACAAAGTAAATGTTTATATTTATAAGTGTTATTGTAATTGTAAACGTTATTACTGTATCGTAATATTTACCCAACGAGAAAGTTATAATATTATGTGTTTTGTATTTACAAGTGTTAAGATCTAAGTTGTACATTTGTCGGTGTTCATATGACTCAATTTAACCGTTAAATTTCAAACAGAGCAACACAATTTGTTAGAGTTACATCCCATTTGAGTGTAAATCTAAGTCAGTATTTTTTTTGATATTTCGTGTTTATAGTAATGGCACACATAGAAAATGATCGAAAATTTGAATCTGGACGCAATTTTGCCAGAACTTGATCCATTCGGAAGATTCCAGTGGCGTACTCTGGCGTTCATTATGTTGCCGATAGTGTTTTGCAGTATATCCAGCTCGCAATATGTTTTCACAGCGAAAGAGGTGGAATTTAGGCAAGCTTTTCTTCATATTATGTATCAAAATTGTTTACGTGGTAGAGTCATATATAATATAGCTATATATATATATATATATATATATATATATATATATATATATATATATATATATATATATATATATATATATATATATATATATATATATATATATATATATATAATTGGAATCTCGGAAACGGCTCCAACGATTTTCATAAAATTTTGTGTGCAGGGAGTTTCGGGGGCAATAAATCGATCTAGCTAGGATTCATTTTTAGAAAATGTCTTTTTGTCCGTGTTTTTAGGCAATGAAAAACTGCTACAATATCGTTAGAATAAGAAGGTAAATTTTGACAGTTTATTAATGATTACAAATAGCTTAATTGGTATATTGGGCGTTCACAAAATCGTAGTACCATGGTTCGAGCCCAGACCGATCGTCCGACTCTTTTTAATTTTTTTTTTCAAGTTCCTTTCTTTTTTGAGAAAATCTATTTTTTCGAGCCCTTTTTTTAGTATTTTTTAAAAACACGAAAATTTAAACTAAACTAATTGCACTCATGATTTTTTATTCAAATAATCAGTTCAGTTTTTTCTATTATGTCGCTAAGATCAAAAAATATTATTCGTATTTAATCAGTATGTAATTTGTATCTAAATATAATTTCCAAAACACACGAATTAAAAAAAACGGAGCGAAAAATACCGAGCAAAGCTCGGTCAACCGGATACTATATATATATATATATATATATATATATATATATATATATATATATATATATATGTAGCTATATTATAGTTGTAGAATGAATGGATCGGCTCGACCGGGAAAAGACCACGCTCTCACGGAATACCGGAGTAAAATAACAGCTTAATACTGCTGTGTTCCGTATGTTGAGTGTAGAGAACCGGAGACCTTTTTTACTGAATACGTGGTATTCCATCCTAGTCCTCAGGATTGACAACGCATCTGCATTTTGATTTGTAATCGAGGATGGAAGTAGATGTCTATATACAAAGTTTCTATAAAATCTTTAATTTAAATTACAACTTTTCGACGATGCTTACATTGTGAGACCATTTCCTTAACAAATAAGTTCACCCCAGTCCCAACAAGTGACATCTGGTCCCCCATACTCATTAACAATTTTTTGCACGTGATTATTAAAATAGTGTTTTGTCACTTTCTAGCAACAAGTGTCTCGCAAATGTCAGAATGAGACAAAACAATATTTAACTAATCAAGCATTTAAAAATTTATGAATAAGGGGGAAGAATATTAGCCCTCCGGGCAAATTTTAATGTCATTCGTGCCATGCATTCTAGAATATCCTATCCTTTGTCTGACAGTGAAAATAAGTGTTGTTGTTGAAATTAAAACTAAATAAAATATTTTTCATTTTTTTACGTATGAAAATCAAATTAATTTTAATAGGTGCCATTTTTAGTGCCGTTTCGGGATAAAGCTTTTCTGACCAGAAAAATAGCAAATGGAAAAATCGAGTAAAAGAACATGCTGGCTGTTCTTTTTTTTTTGCTTGTTAGAAATACTCTTAACTCAAACTATTAAAATAAATGCACATTTTTTTGTAATTCTTTTATAGGATAGGGTGACTAACGAGCACACAGTCCACCTGATGGTAAGTGGTTGCTGTGGTCCATAGACATTTACATCTATCCTCGATTACGAATCAAAATGCTAATAAAATCACGAGTGAGGACAAAGATGAAACGCCTCGTTTGCAGTAAAAAGAGTATCCGTTTCTCTACACTAACCATACGAAACACAGCAGCATTGAGCTAATTTACGCTGGTATTCTGTGACAGCGTGGTCCTTCCCCGGCCGAGCCAACCCATTCGTGCTACAACTATACTACTAATATAACTGCAGCATGGCTCTATCACGTATAAAAACGTCTTTACGTATTAAAAATAACACTTAAAATAAGTATAAAGCGATTACAAAGATCTAAAAAGAAATAATTTCACATTCTGAAGTCGAGGCTTTATTCTTAATTCTTCTCTTCCGGCTCAGCGCTGCCGACCGCCTAGAGGGAGGAATCGGAAGCAGTAAAGAACGATGAAAAATAGCGATCGTTCAATCACTAAATAAATTTAGGCATTAATTATTAGGTACCTTTTCGTATTGTTACATATTTTAGTGCAGTTCGTTTTGCTTTAAATAAAAAAAAATAATACCACGAATTGCTAGATGAGTCTTGGCAACTCAACAGTATTCTAACGACATAATCTATAGGTAGGCTGCTTGTACGCAACACGTATGTAGATGTATTAAGTATATAAATACTACTTTACAGGAAAAAAATGAATTCGTAATAATTATGTCTATTACGAAAGCAGATTGGCGGCTAGTTTCTGTCCAGCTTCAGGTTTCTCGGATATTTGAGATCAAGAATGTTTTGCAATCTGATGAAACGCATAAATATAAAATTAAAAGATATGTTAAATAAATATGACCTATTAGGTAACTAATTAAATCGCCGTACAGGCTAAGGTCGAACTTGTGTAGTGCCAAAAGCATATTATAGAGGTCGTCGTGATTGTTTTTTTAATATATGATAGTTATTAAAATACAATCACGACGACCTTGGTCATTTTGACGCTGACGAAAAAAATCGAGTGAATTTCTCATCTGTACTGGTTCTCACAGATGAGATACATAACAAAAACATATGAAAAACTATTATTATATATTAAAGTACCCAGATGACCGAGATTTGCTCGATTTTTTTTGAAATTACATTTAGATACAAATTACATACTGATGAATAATATTTTTTGATCTTATTGACATAATAGAAAAAACTGAACTGGTTATTTGAATAAAACATCATGAGTGCAATTAGTTTAATTAAAATTTAGATTAGAAGAGCATTTCGGGCCACGCTCAGTGTAGCGTTCCGTAGTTTCCCGTCCGTCATCCCACTTATGAGTATAAAGGTGGGTATCCATTATGTTCTAGCAGCGCTCCGCGCTCCTGCAACTGCTCCCGGTAGTGGGTACGTGCGCGAACATGGAGCGTGTAACATTGCACGCTCCGCGGCAGGCGCTCCGACTTTCCATCCAAGTTCAAATTGAAAAAGAAAGTCCTTATAAAGTTCTACTCTTCATATTTTTTTCATACTTTCTAAACTTAACCTTTCCAACAATATATCACACGTTAGGGTTGAAATTCAAAAAAATCACTTCCCACTTTACATATAGGGGAGCTACCCTAATAAAACATTTTTTCCAATTTTTATTTTACCACATTGTCGGCGTGATTGATACACATATTGGTACCAAATTTCAGCTTTCTAGTGCTAACGGTCACAGAGATTAAGCGAGGACGGACAGATGGACAGACAGACATGGCGAAACTATAAGGGTTCCTAGTTGACTACGGAACCCTAAAAAGGGCTCGAAATAATAGATTTTTTTTTCACAAAACAAGGGAACTTGAAAGAAAAAGGAAAAAAAATTGGACCGAAGACAGGGCGCGAACCAAGGCATTACGATTTCGCGACCGCTAGATATCCATTTGAGCTATTACGATCATAAAAACAGTGTCAAAATTTACCTTCTTATATTGTAGCAGATTTTCATTGCCTGAAAACACGGACAAAAAGACATTTTCTAAAAATAAATCCTAGCTAGATCGATTTATTGCCCCCGTAACTCTCTGGACACAAAATTTTATGAAAATCGTTGGAGCCGTTTCCGAGATTCCGATTATATATATACAAGAATTGCTCGTTTAAAGGTATGGGATATTATATAGTATTAAAGTCTATTTATTACAAAAAATAAAGGCGATGAGAAGAAGGAATATATTCATTAGCAAAATGTGCCCAGCCATTTCACACATTAAAAAGTGAGGTTAAATACAACAGTACCCCAGGAGGATACCAGCACCCCTGGTGACTAAGAATCTCTCGCTGATCGTCTACGCCCAAGCTACCCTACTTTTCTTGAGCGTAAGTGCTCAGACTATCCCACGAAATCTGAGGGGAAGGGTGGGACGATATTCCGCTCAATACTAAAACTGCTCGGGGCAAAAAAAACTTAAAGTTATTTTACAACAAGCGGCCTTTGTGAATTCATTCAGAGTACATTGATCAAATCAGTCTATTGTGAGACCGCGTTAAGTGCACGCAGCGCGCGCGTCAAAGGCGCGTGCTGTAGCAAGTTGTAGTAGCTAGTAGCAACAAAAGCAGCGACCGCCACCGTCGTCCTACGTACTCATCAGGGGCACACAGCTCAACTATGTGTAGTATACCTGGGTTACGTATTTTACCACGGATCACTTTTAGTAAGTAAGTGGCGAGAGCGACTACCCTTCGTGTTTCTAGTTTGTAACAGCCTATCATGCCTAGTATAAATAGAGTAGGGTACCACAGAGGATAACCCGGGTACACACCATATTGTTCTAAATAAATAAATCTCACAAATTTGGTCTGAATACATTCCTGCATTAATTTATATTTTGCTTCATGTGGTGACCAAACGAAGGCATTGCATTCTAAATGACTTTTTACAAGTGCCTCGTATAATGCTCACAGAGCACCAATGTTCGTGAATATGTTTGCTAGACGTAAGACCATCCCTAAGTTGGAGTATGCTTTTTTACAAACATTAGTAATGTGTTTCCGAAATTGTAAATTCCGAAATGCTTTGGTCTCTTTTGCTAAATTGCATTACGCCATAAGCAGAAGTGCTACCGGGCCTGGGCTGAAGTATAGACGTCTCGGGATGCAAATACTAGCGTGCTATGCAAAAGAAGTATAATTTAGCCTCCAGGTTCTTCTAAAGTGTCATTTCCAAGGCAAAGTCACAGCATATTGGCAAAACTGGCAAGAAACAAATGAAACTTCCTGCGGGAATAAGTGCAGTCTCGTCTCTACTAAGGGACGACCTTAGTGAGAGACGAGACCGCTTATTCCCGCAGGAAGTTTCAGGAAACTTTTGTCAACTATCCCTTCCATCTCTGCACAGAGAGGACGAATCACTAGCCCATGCCACAAAGGACTCGACTCTTGATGACGGGGGAATACTCCGCTGACCATCCCTCGGTGTGAGCCCCCCATGCAGGATGTGCTATTTACCAAACACTCGATGCGCGAGCACTCCTCTCCCTGGATTTTAACAAGACGAGTGGGCCTGTTGACATCCGTCCTATTATGCTGAAGACGTGTGCTCCGGTGTTGGCACCGATGCTAACGTCTCTTTTCCGGTACTGCTACTCCCTAGGCGTAGTCCCGAAATCACGAAAGACAGCTTTTCTACACCCGATCCCTAAAAAAATAAAAAATAACCGTTCTGATCTGTCTAACTATAGGCCTATCTTCATCACCTCCTTGTTCTCTAAAATAATGCAGTCCGTTATTAACAGCCAGCTCATGCGGTGCCTTGAGGATCACCAGCTGATTAGTGACCGCCAGTACGGTTTCCGTAGTGGTCGCTTGGCTGGTGATCTTCAGAGTTACCTCATAAATGGGCTGAGGCAGTAGAGTCCAATGGCCGTTAGTTTGTAGCAAAGGCCTTCGTTCGGGTTTGGCACAAAGCGCTTCCTACAAAACTTCCTTCCTATGAACTTCCCGAGAAATTGTATCACCAGTTTTCTTGCTGATCGGAGTATCAAGGTCGTAGACGTAGACTACAAGCCCATTAACGCTGGTATTCCACAAGGCTGCATGCTATCACCAACGCTGTTTCTTCTGCATATCAATGACGTTTTGCAAATCGGTAACATTCATTGCTATGCGGACGATAGAACTGGTGATGCTTTATATACCAGCCCTGTCAATATTTCTCGGGAAAACATCGTCTAGTACCGGGACAAACTTCTGTCTGCATTCAAGACTTTGTTGAACAAAGTCTGGGACTGGGGCTGACTAAATATAGTCCAGTTCAATCCCCAGAAGACACAAGTTTGTGTGTTCCAAAAAGAATCCTTTCGTCGTATCTCCTCAGTTTTACAGCACTTTTCTTGTTGCCTCAGCCAGTATCGGAATCCTCGGCGTCGACATATCGAGTGATGTAATAAAAAAAGTTACAAAAATGTTCATTTTAATAGTTTTGATAGTATTTTCTAACAAGCAAAAAAAAAAAAAAAAGAACAGCCAGCATGTACTCTTACCCGATTTTTCCATTTGCTATTTGTCTGATCAGAAAGGCTTTATTCCGAAACGGCACTAAAATGGCACCTAACAAAATTAATTTGATTTTCATATGTAGACAATTAAATGTATTTAATATAATGTTAATGTCAACATCAACACTTATTTCTACTGTTATACATAGGATAGGATATTCTAGAATACATGACATGAATGATTTTAAGATTTGCCTATAATGAGGGCTAATATTCTTATGTTTACAAAATGTCGCTTGTTGGGACTAAGGCAAACTTATTTATTACGCGGATGGTCACAATAGTGCCTTCATTATTGAAAGGATGCGTTTAAAACATAGAATAATTATAGTATTCATTGTGTATTATAGTATTCTATGGTTTCAAACGTGTCTATGTTTTCATCATCGAAAAGTGTCATCATCGAAAAGTGTCATCATCGAAAAGGTGTTTTTTAAATTAAAGATTTTCTAATTTCAGTGAATGTTTATTACACTTTTGGGATTTTCCAGACGTCGCGTCTAGTTTCAGGGATTAGCGAATGATTTAACCACGATAAAAACTCAAGATGTAGTTCATTTATTGCGCCGATAACGAAGTGTTTGTCGAATTATCAATATATTAGGCATTTTACCTTCGAATTATCAACAGGATTTATTTGTGCGCACGCGTGATCGTGAGGTGAATGTATAGTGGAAGAGTCCTATTATTAACACAAAATATTTCCTTATTTCCTTCCTTATCAGCTTATATCCTTTTGATTTTGTCAAAGGACGTAGGTATTTCTTGAAAGGTCACGTATTAAGGAAAACGGCCTAGTTTTATCCTCTAAAGTGTCTGCTTAAGTAAATATTATTCAGTTAACTGTTCCCCGCGACTGTCTGCGTGGAATTTATTAACATTGGATTTCATGGATTTTAATGTTTTTGTGTGGAACCCTAAATCTCCTTCTAAAATAAAAGTAGCCTAAGTTACTCCTTTTTTGTAAGAGCAGCTGTGCAGGTCTAGAGTGAGAGACCAGTTTCTAGATCTACTGTGATCGGTTTTATTGTTATAGTTCACTGCTAAGCCCTATGTCTTCAATAAATAGAAGAATTTGCTTAGCGGTGAGAACTTTCACTTCTTTTGGGTGGAGTATATAGTTTCCCAGATGAGTGTTACGTTTGCGCATTAACGGCCCACAATTAGTTAGGATGTGGAGAGGCGTTTCATCTATCGAGAAACAAAACCAGCACATCTTTGAGTTGCTTAGACCCAAAATGGACATCTGATTTTTAAGAAAACAGTGTCCAGTCAGGACTCTTGCCAGAATGCGCAATTTATATTTTTGTTGTAGGATAGGGTAACAAACTAGCACACTGTCCACCTGATGGTAAGTGGTTGCTGCGCCACATAGACATCTACATTTATTCTCGATTACAAATCAAAATGCGGATGCGTTGTCACCAGTGAAGATTAAGATGAAATGCGTCGTTTCCAGTAAAATGGGTCTTTGGTTCCCTACACTCACCATACGAAACACAGCAGCATTAAGCTACTATTTGACGTTGGTATTCTATGAGAGCGTCCTTCCCTGGACGAGCCGACCCATTCGTGCTAAAATTATACTACTAATATAACTGCAGCATGGCTCTACCACGTGTAAAATGTTTATCTAATCCCTGGGCTTCTTTAGTGAATTTAAGACCAAAATTTCAGATTAAAGTTTTAAAATGTTTTATGCCTGGTGTAGACCAGATCTTAAGTGATTTACTTTGATAGAGTTTCAAGGGTCAATCGGGCTAAGCTTTTTGATATTTCACAAAATGGCTTTGTACTCTTTGAGTCCTCCCGTGCGAGTTTATTGGTTAGTTCATTGCCTAGATTTCCTAGGTGACCTGGAACCTATCTTAACACGATCCTGTTGTTACACTCTAGAGTCTAGAGCGTTTATATGGTTCACGCTGTCTCTAACTAGCTTCGAGTTCACTAAATTTGATCTCAGCGCTAACATAGTTGCATGATTATCAGAATTTATATAGATTATATGGTTGATGTAGTGTTTTGCAGATTGATTTCCGTACACTAAAGTATGGGGAACATTTCTGCCTGGAAGGTAGAGGTAAATCTACCCAAATTCGTACTACGTTTCAATTTGGGGCGTTCCCCAATAATTCTGTGGCCGTGGAAGGAAAAGGCGAGATCTCCCGCCGGACAAGGTGTTCTGCCCGGGGAGCGGCCAACGCTCCGTGTGATAGTTCGGAGATGTTCTATATATACTGTTTGTGATTCGAAACTTTTGATAGCGTGATTTAGACTTCGTTGTATTTCGCCTGCGGCGTGACGACAGCGCCGCCACAATTCCAAAGCTTACGTCGAGGTTCATTTTTGACCCATCGATATACCATATAGGGCTACCGAACTCACAGAAAACCTATCCATGCAGCCAATTTTCTCTGGAGGGTAGTTTCACTATGTTCTTTTTATTAAAAGTGTATAGTGGACGCATGATATCTGAGATCATGCATAAGACCCGTGTTTCCTTAATTGGGGCGAGCATGAATCTCAATCTATAGGAAAGGAAGCTCAGATCATCCTGGGCGTTAATTGTATACAAGTTTGCCCTCGCCTCTCTGTCTAGATAAAGATCAAGAAACATAGAAGTGCATTAAGAGCCGCTCCAGGCGATGATCGCATCGCTGTAGATACTATTAAACAAAAAGTCCTTTGTAGACTATTTCGTCTATCCGTAGTCGTCTTGGCCTTATTACACCAGACAATAGAGGCGTAGGTAATAATCAGTCTCACTATACTGCTGTATATCCATAGAATCATACTGGGACGCAAGCCTCAGTTGGCCCTAACCATATGACTGCACGTATCTATAGCAATTTTAGCATTATGGCATACGTTGCTAAGGTGAGAGTTTCACTTTATTTTTGGTCGATTTTTGCGCCCATATATAATACTTAACTTCAGTGGAGAATAATTCCATACCATTAAGTTTTGGTGTGACTAATTTGTTCGAATGTCTCTTTTTGGTAAAGGGTATTATAAAAGTTTTATCAACATTAACTGATAAACTGTTATCCCTACACCAGTTATTTATGGTGTTTAAGGCGCTTTATATGATTAAAGATAAAGTACGTTGGCAAAACCCCTCCCAATGGCCACAAGGTCATAAGTATAACCTTGTGTGTCAATGCAAAGTTCTGCTGTCTTGTACAATATTTGGTCAAGCGCAAGAGTCGAAAGAAGAGGTGATAGAACACCTCCTTGTGAGAAACCTCGTGTAGTTGAAACCTCAATCGAAGTTTGAAACAGCGCTATTTTTCCCTTTCTGTTTCAGAACATCGAGTTCACCCACCTGATAGTTGTGGGGTCAAAATTTTTAGATAATTGATAGAATCAGGCGTTACTTTGCGGAAATCCATTATAATAAAAAATAAAAATATAAATTTCCTCGCAACCTTCCGCTAAACAAATACAATGATGTGTCTTACCTGGATTGAAGAGCACCTCCCGCCCTCCCTCAATTGCATGCACTAACTCCGTCACCACTAGTCCCAGCACCACTACTCCAACACCACTATTCCAGGCAAGACACATCATCGACGATAATACGACACGTGTTTTGCTACTACACGAGGCATCTTCAGTTAATGTAGACTCTACGGCGGCTGACCGCTAAGAACTTAATATTGAACAATGAATAGTGGTGTTGGGAGTAGTGGTGCTGGGACTAGTGGTGACGGAGTTAGTGCATGCAATTGAGGGAGGGTGGAAGTTGCTCTTCAATCCAGGTAAGACACATCATTGTATTTGTTTAGCGGAAGGTTGCGAGGAAATTTATATTTTTATTTTTTATCAAAATTTTTAGATGTCAGGCCCCAACCAGCCATGATGTGTGGCTACTGTCGAAGGCGCCCTCAATATTTAGAAAGGCAAAAAGGGCTATTTCTTTATCTTCCTGCGCTTGTTCGACCCTGTCAATAACACTGATCAGTGCTGTTTCCGTAGATTGGCCTCTGCGCTAAGCATGCTTATTGTAATGTATGGGTTTCGTAGCTAGAGCTACATCCGTAATATTAGATATATTCTATAATCCCTACCAAGGTCTTGAGAAAAAAGGAAGATAGGGGTTTAAGGAATTTATGGATGATAATAACCTCTGGGAAGGGTGATCGCTACAAGGCTATTTCTAATTTGTCTTGTGTTGCTAATTGTAAAAATGATTGTAAGCTATTATTGGAAAAAAAAATAGTCCCGCTGGGTTTCTTGCTGGTTCTTCCCAGGACAGAGGTTTTTTTTTGCGAACCAGTGGTAAATTAAAAAAGTGACTTTCAATAAGTATTGTTATAATCTACATTGAATAAAAAAGTTTCTATTTCTATTTCTATTTCATGGATTCACACGTTTGAATAGAAAATTTTGATTTTGGTCCTTTACTGTTCTTTTCTAGTGACATTAGAAATAGACAAAAAATTAATAATAATGGTTTCTTATGTTCACGCGAAAGTAAACCATTTAAATAAAACTAAATTTTACGGGGGTCATTGTAGAAGCGTGCTCGTCGCGACCCCTGCCAGCCCTTTTCAGAGCTGCAATTCTACACAGCTGCGCATCCATGCGAACGAGGGTTAGGGCGTCCCCCCAAGGCGACGCACACCAGCTCGTCCCCGTTGGTGTGGAATGCAGCGCGCAAAGCGGCGATGGGGACCGCCACCCGTCACGCACAGCCCGACACGGCGGAAGGTGGAGGACGGAGTGCAGAGTTGGCACGTGGAATGTTAGAGGAGGCATGAGAGATAAGACGAATGAGTTGATCGAAATAATGAAAGAAAGAGAATTAGATGTCGTGTGTATGTCGGAGACCAAACGGAAAGGCAGTGGTATTGAAGAGCTCCCTGGCGGGACGTTAGCTATATGGTCCGGAGTCCCGGAAAGCGAGAACGCCTGCCAAGGAGTGGGAGTGCTGTTGTCGTCCCGGTTGGTCGATCTTATGACTGAATACAAGGTTGTGAACTCAAGACTTCTCTGGGTTCGCTTCAAAATGGGACTGACGAAGTTATTCCTTTTGGCTGTTTATGCGCCGGTAGCTTTGTCGTCCAGGGCTGAGCTGGAGGAGTTTTGGGAGAATGTAAGAGAAGTTCTAGATTTGGTTAAGGGAAACGAAAGAACTGTTGTATGTGGTGATTTGAATGGATGGGTAGGTATCGCTCGACCAGGATACGAGTCGGTGCTTGGAAAGTTTGGAGATAAAAGGGTTAATGATGCTGGCAAGCTTATTCTGGCTGTATGCAAGGAAAAGGGTCTTCTTGTGACAAACACTACGTTTAATCACAAGAAGATCCATATGTACACTAGAGAAAGAAAGAATGAGAGAAGTATGATTGATTTGTTCCTGGTGGATGACCGACTGCGAAAACAGGTGATGGATACACGAGTGTTCAGGGGTGCTGACCTGGGAACGGATCATTATCTAGTAATTACTAGATTTAGGGGTTTGTTCGCGGGTTGGCGCCACCGGACGGCAGTAACAGAACCACAGTCGGTCTGTCGCATCCGAAGCTGGAAGCTTCAGGAAGCGGATACTAGGGACAAATATCACACGAGGGTAGCCGAAAAGCTTGACACCATCGATGGCAGGAAAGAATGTGTGGAGAGAACATGGCAGAACCTTAGGGATGGAATGGTAAGTGCAGCGGAAGAAGTATGTGGTACGACAAAAAGAGGTAGTAGTAAAAGAAGAGATGCATGGTGGAATGACGAAGTGAAAGAAGCTGTAAAAAAGAAGAAAAAAGCATGGTTAGACTACTTGGCCTCTAGTAACGATGAGCATATGAGAAAGAAGATGAAAGAAAGATATAAGCTGCAGAAAGTTCATGCGAAAACATTGATTGAGGAATTACGTGATAGGTGTAGAATAGAAGCGGACGAGAGGTTGTCGCACAACTTTAGGGAAAACTCCAAACTCTTCTGGAAAGAGGTTGGAAGGTCCCGGAGTGGTGCGACAGCTTTAAGAATGAACAAAGTGCTTTCGAGAACCAATGACGTCCTCTCAGAAAAATCGGACGTCATGCAGCGATGGAGTGAATTTTATAGAGAATTGTATGCGTGTCATGATCTTAGTGAAGGATCCGGGGGTGACGCCGTGACTGGCACGCCAGACACGGACCTCGATGACACTGAGGTCATCAGCATGAAAGGTATTGAACGTGCGATTCGATGTTTGAAATGTGGTAAGGCTGCGGGACTAGACAGAGTTACTGCTGAAATGGTCAAGTACGGTGGGCCTCGCGTCTGGGACAGCTTTCATCTGCTGTGCAATTTGTGCTGGCGGACGGGAGATGTCCCGGATGATTGGCGATCCGCGGTCATTGTGCCTTTATATAAAGGTAAAGGTTCACATTTTGACTGCGGGAGCTATCGGGCGATCAGCTTGACCAGTTTAGCAAGTAAAGTTTATTCGAAGGTTTTGACACGCAGGATGCAAGAGAAATCGGAAAGATTCTTATGGGAGGCACAATGCGAACTTAGACCTGGAAGAGGATGCACGGATCAAATGTTTTCTCTCCGCATGATCACGGAGAAGCTTCTGAGTGTTAACCAGAGGATTTTCTGTGCTTTTGTGGATCTGGAGACAGCATTTGATAAGGTTATAAGGAAGAAAATGTGGGAACTGTTGCCGGGATATGGTGTGGATGGTCGATTGTTAAGGGCTGTGCAGTCACTTTACTATGACTGTAAAGCCTGTGCGCGGGTAGGGCATGACCTGTCACCCATGTTTAGCGTCCAAGCGGGCGTAAAACAGGGTTGTGTCATGTCTTCCTGGCTGTTCATACTGTATCTCGACAGCTGTTTACAGAAGCTGAAAGATAGCTGTTTGGGTGTGAAATTGGGTGACATAAAAGTTAATTGTCTGCTGTATGCTGATGATGCAGAAGCAGAACTGCAGGCATTAGTCACGTGTATGAAAGAGGAATGTGAAATTAAAGGTCTCCGTTTGAATGCTAATAAAACTAAGGTTCTGGTATTTGAAAAGGACGAAGAGAGAACGAAATGTGAAATATGGGTAAATCAGGAATGTCTAGAACAGGTAAATGAAATTGTATACTTGGGGAGTGCTTTCACCCGGGATGGAAGATGTGATTTAGATGTGGATAGGCGTGTCGCTGCCGGAAACAAAGTCAATGGTGCCCTGAATGCATTAGTCAAAAGGCAAGGCGTGGTGAAGAGTGCACGCCTTGCAATACATAACGCAGTGTTGGTACCGACTTTGTTATATGGCAGCGAAACCTGGGTATGCCAGAAGAAGCATAAAAGCAAGTTGAATGCAGTGGAGATGCGATCTCTTCGTAAAATGTGTGGCGTTACCATAGCCGACCGAAAGCGAAACGAAGAGATTCGCAATATGGCAGGATTGAAAGATGACCTTATCACAAAAATTGATAGGGGCGTACCCCAATGGTTTGGGCACGTTGAACGAATGAGTGAAGACCGAATGGTGAAGAAAATATATAGAGCGAAAGTAAATATTAAAAGGTGTCGAGGTAGACCGAGACTAACTTTCGAAGACCATGTGAGCAAATTGCTCGAAGAGGGGAGGGTCAAGAGTACTCGGATACCTAGACGTGCATGTATGAAGAAGTTAATGAACCTGAAAGAAGCGAAAGAGGTATGTAAGGATTGTGACACTTGTTGATCTGTTCTCTCTGGCTACCCCGTTAGGGATTGTGCGTGACGATAAGTAAGTAAGTAAGTAAATTTTACGAATTTTATCGTTACGGATATTGATACTGCTAAACGTCGGAATTTTAAAATAAGTTATTAACTTAACTACGCGATAAAATCCGTAACACTTAGTTATATTTAAAGGGGGATGCCCATATTAGGCCATAGAACGCCCAACAATGTGCATTTGTTAAAAAAATATATCTTTATTTATGGTTATTAATCGCGGTATTCATTTATCCTAAAACAATGGGAATATTTTTGCACAAATTAAAAGTACCGAAAAGATAAAAATAAAATTAGGTAAATACGTAATTCATTAGTCTGTGAATAAAATAAAAAATGTTGCCAATCACAAAAATCATTAAAAAATCGATTCCCCTTTTCGATCGATTACTTATGGTGTCATTATTACAATGCTTATATGATCTTTCGATAATTATTACGATGTTATGATATAGGTTTAAAATAACCGTTGACAATGGATATTTATCCAAAGCAGTCGATACGCAACCGTTATTAACCAAATGTTTACCGACTACAGACGAAAAAGGATGGTTATGTTTTTACTGTGTCAAAAAAAGCAAAAAACGATTCAACATAGCCTAATCCGCACGGATTAGGCTATGTTGAATCGTTTTTTGCTATGGTGCTTAAAACGTAGGATGCATTTTATTATTGAGGGAGCTACTATCAAAGACTATTTTATTCGCTTAACTCGTAAAGTACTTGACCAACTTTAAGAATTCTTTCACCACTAGATTGTTATGTATAATTTTAGATATCTAATATAGGGTTAATTTTATTATAGAGGGCGCTACTTTCAATGAATACGTTTTTTGGCTAATCTCAAAAATTACTAGACCGATTTTGAAAATTCTTTCACCATTACATTGCTAATGAGGGCGTTAGCTGTGTGGTAAATTATATTATTACAATAAATAATTGTGAGATTAATATTTTCTAAATAAATAAAACTAAATACCTACCTAAGATGTACAAATCCAATTATTATTTTTACAATTTAAGAATCGTATTTACACACTTTACTTACTCAGATTGATTATTATAGATAAAGAGGTAATAAACCTAAAGTAAAAGAGAAAAAACGAAAAAACTATTTATTAGAATAAAACTAAATGTTGAAAAAAAGTGGTTCAGTGCGAGTCGGACTCGCAGGCCCATGAAGAGTTCAGTAGTAATAAGCATATATTTTAAATCGAGTCAAAATACCACTATCATTATCGCCAGCAACAAATTATTTTGTTTTTCATAGTGTTTGTATAAATAACAAAGTTGTTTTTGCGGTTCCTTAAAATGTGCTACTTGTATCAAAAAAAGGACTATTATACATTAAAGGGGTTTCTGTGGTTTGTTCATTACCAAAGAGAAAAAACTTATTGCGCAAAATAGGTTTTTATTAATTTCAAGTCATCAAAAGCGGCAGTCAACCGTTAAAAACTAAAACAACCGTTGTTATAGGCTCGGTTGAATTCATTGACAACCTTCACATTTATAGTTATGATAATTAAACAAGCGAATTACTAGCTGATTTACCAAGAATTCTTTAGAGTATAACAAAACGCTACTGCACAAGTTAACTGTTATTCTTATCTGTTTTTAACATAACATTTAAAATGGAATCATGTTATGATAATTCAAGAAGTTAATTTCCAGCTGATTTACCACGAATTCTCTAAAGCATAACAAAACAATACAGCACAAGCTAACTGTTCTTAAAAATACATTTGAAATAGAGTTTCAATAAATAAAGGAAATTATATTTTAAAAAGCGTGCAGAACTTAAAACGCGTCAAAGATTATTCTTTTTATGATATTATTAATCGAATAAAAATCGATATCATTCCATAGATTTTATGACAGTTAAGTGGCAACATCGTATCCGACAGGTAGGCCGCTGTCACTGTTATGTCACAAGAATTAAATTACGTGTTATCGGGTGCGTTTGGCAGAAAAAAGCGCTAGCAAGCGCTTACTAGCGCTAAAATAGTTTTCGGCCAGGACACGATTACTACTTCAGTAGCGCTGACACAACCCGCCATTTTGCTTATTTAATTTGTTTGTTTTGAATTAGAGTTTATAAGTTGTTTTTTTGCAATATTAGTTTTAGGTAATATTATGACATGAATAGACATTTAATGTTATTAAAAATTCATGATTGGTAAGTTTTTAATATGAATACTTCACAAACAAATATTTAAATTAGATTAGGTTCCCCGATTGAAACTAACATCGTGTCCTAGAGGAAAATAGCTACTTACGATTTGATAGCGCTTACCGCTTACGATCGCCATTTTGCTTACAAGCGCTTGCTAGCGCTTTTTTCTGCCAAACGCACCCATCGTGTTATTGTTGTAAAAGTAAAATGCAATTGTTGATCTCTCAACAATTGGTTCGAACACAGCAGGTAAATAGTTGGTACATATCACGATGTGGTATGTCTTCCTCTAAGAAATGCTTTATAACTGAGTTTACTTGAATAATATCAATATAATAATTGTAGCTTCTTTATTAGGTACAAGTTTCGAGTACAGTGAACGTGTAGTGTGGCACTCGCAAAATGCACCAATAGTTCGTCTTGAACATCTATACATCAGCTGTGGCACTGACACTTATGAGAATAAGATCACACACATTGTTTGTCTTCGATTTTCCACGTGAGGAATTATTTGCGCTACGTGAGGTAAGTGTTTAACATGTTTAACATTTCAATTTATTAAATGTGATCCATATATCTGATAATTATACATGTTTTTACACTGATTGTATATCAACTCAAGAACTTGTTTTATTTTTTCACATCTGCCCTAGCTATATCTGACAAACATACTAGCTTATTTATGAGATTAACCAGTTTTATCAACTACCAAGAAAGGAGACAGTTGATTTTTCATTGTTTTTGGACTGCTGGTAGTCTGTCAGTCCTTAATTATTAAATAATATAGGGCATTAAATCCGTCCTTGTGCAGTAACATTTAACTTGATAAATATTTTATTTATATTTGAGTTTGAAATATATCTATTTTATTTTTATTTTTTCACTTTGACTTCATTTTTTGTATTTTACATTGTTTCAGTTGTCATGCCGTGTATATCATAATTGCTGGCAATGAACTGATAGAACAGCATCATGTTCAACTGCAGAACGGGAACCATCTGAATCATCTAGTCCGTCCTCGTTGCAATCTGAAGTGAGTAATGTATTGCACCCAGAACAACAAAGCTTAGATCATACATCTATACTGCTAACTAATTATATAAAAGCACAATGTTTTTTACCAGGTTGTAACAGTTCCATCAGCATTGCAAGTATGTCTCTTTTGTGATTAACTACATTTTGCGATAGCAAACATACATAGTGACAAGTACTATGTATGTGTGTTATACTTGGTAGAGCCATGCTGCAGTTATATTAGAAGTATAGTTGTAGCATGAATGGGTCGGCTCGACCGGGGAAGGAGCACCCTCTCACAGAATACCAGCGTAAAATAGTAGCTTAATGCTGCTGTGTTTTGTATGGTGAGTGTAGAGAACCGGAGACCCTTTTTACTGGAAACGAGAAAATGATCTTAGTCCTCACGGGTGACAACGCATCTGCATTTTGATTTGTAATCGGGGATAGATGTGGATGTCTAAGGGTCGCAGAAATGTCTCCAGCAGATGGTGAATCTCAGTTAATGACAAGATATGCTAATAAATCCAGAGCCGTGACTATGTGTCCATATGGGTAGTAGAGGTGGTGAATGGCATTTTTAAAACTGAATTTAAAATATTTCATCAAAATTACTTTAACAGGGCTTCTACACATTTGATGATAGACTGCTGTGGCTTCTGCTATAGTTAATAAATTCCACACAAAAATAAGGGACAGGGATGATGCGGCTCAAATACTTGAAATAGTTCATCAAAATATGGAGACAAATAATGATTTTTCTGAGTATGCTAGGGAAAACAATCTAAATAGAGCTAGGGCAGGCAGACTTTAGAAATATAAATGTAGACTTTAAAATGTTAGGGAATTTCCTGTTTTAACTTACAGCGACTTAATATTAATTGCTTGTGTCACATACCAATTAAAGTAAGCTCGCTACTATTATGGTGAGCATATAAGATTTAATGGTTGCTACCGGATAGAACTCTGTAATAACCAGAGGAGCAGCATTATGGAAGGAATAAAGTTAAGCCCTAGCTGATCTTTACTTAGGGCTAGAATTGCAAGTCATCACTATTAGTCGTAAAGTGTATTTTATTATATAAATTCTATATAATATCTAATATATAAATTCTTTTTTAGGAAGGATGCTTGGTACTACCACCTGCTTAGGACCCTGTAATTAATGAAATTAAAAACCCAAGCATACCACTGCAAGACTTCTAGACACAGTAAGTTCATTCTGTAGATCGGACAATAAACAAAAATTAAAAATCTGAAGGTACTCCGGGTTAACACTGACATTGGGACGTCGGTCACCTCAGTCTGCCGTAACCATGGGTGCTGGAAAGCACCCGAAATGTCTGGAATTAAAAATCAAAGAAATAAAACGCGATAAAATCGATAAAAATAGTTGTTAAAAAAACTGCATTTGTGAAAATAAAAACTTCAAATATTTTCAAAACCCCGACTTTTTTTAAAGCAATTCCTTTACCATTTCATTGTTTTAATTGCATATTATCATATCTATATGCTTTTATATGTGGGCACTCATGGCCGAAGTGTCTATGAAGACTGGTCATTCCCCTTTACTAAGTAAATTAATAATTAAATAAGTTAATTTCTTTATTAAATTTTGGCATCTATACAAATAAATAAAATTGAAGTGTCTGATTGTAATGTCAAAATAATAGCTTTTACTAAACGCGTATGAAAGTATATAAGGTACCTATAACAAAAACAAAATTTATAACATTTCTGTCTGCCTGTCTGTTTTAGTTAATCTCTAAAAGAGCTGGACCAATTTTAGAGGGACTTTGTCTGGCAGAGAGCTAATGTTATAAGGAGTAATTTTTAGCAAATTAACTAACTTTTAAGAGAAGTTGAGTCTGCTTCGTAGTGCATGACTACACAAAATGCTATCGAAAGCTAAGCCCAATCAGACCGGGCTTCTTAAAAAGCCTGATTGTAACTTCACCACTAGTTTAACAGAAACATTAGAGTTACAATCATCAACCTTTTTCCCAGGGTCACGGTCACGGTCGGACTTATGCCTCTAACTCCCTCTGAGCCCTACGAAGGCCTTGTCTGATTACAAGTATAGGCCTGAAAAGATAATAAGGTCAATCCTGGTGCAGTGGGCTGTTGACTCCTTTAAACTATATAAGACAAGCGGGAAGATGGAATAATTCCCATCCAACTGCAGAGGGGTATCGATATCCTTCTTCCTTATCTAGTGAAAATCTTCAGAGCAAGTTTTGCATGGAGATATTTTTTTTATAGAAGAAGGGGCAAACGAGCATGCGGCTCACCTGATGTTAAGTGACTACCGCCGCCCATGATCAACCGCAATACCAGGGAAATCGCAGGTGCGTTGCATCGGTCCGGCAAATTCGCCTGTGGTAAACTATTCCAAAGAGAGGTCGTACGCGGAAGAAAACTCCTAGTGAAACGTACAGTGCTGGACCGCCAAGCATCCAGATGGTGTGGATGGTATCGGGACGTTTGCTGCGTAGTGCGTTCACGAAATTTGGCGGCTGGGATTAATCCGAACAATTCCTCGGAGCACTTCCCATGGTATATGCGAAAGAAAATGCAAAGAGATGCAACATCTCTTCGCAGCGCCAGTGAATCGAGCCGATCGGAAAGCACTAGGTCGACGACGATTCGAGCCGCTCTACGCTGGATGCAGTCAAGTGGAAGGAGCTGGTACTGGGGAGCCCCAGCCCAGAGATGGGAACAGTATTCCATGTGTGGCCGAACCTGTGCCCTGTAAAGTTGCAGGCGGTGTGCCGGCATGAAATACTGTCCCGCTCTGCTGAGCACGCCAAGCTTTTCAGAGGCCAATTTGACCTTCTCTTCCAAGTGACCACGAAACTGCACGTCACTCGATATGTCGACGCCGAGGATTCCGATACTGGCTGAGGCAACAAGGAGAGTGCCTTGAAACTGAGGAGATACGACTAACGACTTCTTTTTAGCGGTTAACGCGCAAACTTGTGTCTTCTGGGGGTTAAACTGGACTAGATTTAGTCGCCCCCACCTGAGACTCTGATCAGCAAAGACTCGACTTCAGACACAAGTTTGTCCCTGTACTCGGATACGTTTTCCCGAGAAATATTGGCTCGGCCGGTGTAGAGAGCATCACCAGTGCTATCATCTGCATAGCAATTCAAATTCAAATTCAAAATTCATTTATTTCGGACAACAAAGGTCCATTGGTTAGCAATGAATGTTACGGGTTTGCAACATATCATTGATATGCAGAAAAACAGCGTTGGCGATAGCACGCAGCCTTGTGGAACACCAGCATTAATAGGCTTGTAATCGGAGCTTGCACCGTCTACAACGACCTTGATGCTCCGATCTGCGAGAAAGCTGGTGATCCAATCGCACAATTTCTCGGGAAGCCCATAGGAAGGGAGCTTCGAAAGAAGTGCTTTGTGCCAAACCCGATCGAAGGCCCTCACAATGTTCCAGAACGATAAACAGTCGTCAAAGTTCTATTTATACCCAAGGCTGGTAGAAAGGACTACGCTTTACCAAAGTCTTTTAGGCTTAATATTATAATAACCCTTTTTATACAAACTTAGTTTGATAAAATTTTCATGGTCAAAGGGTTTAGTTTAGTTTACTTTACGACGAGCTGTTTTCCGCAATTCCACGTCTAAGCGCGTCTTTGCGTGTGGGCAGGAATAATGTGATTATTTGAGCCATGAAATCTCCCCGAAGTACTTCAACAGTCTTTTGATGTTACAAGCAACTTCGGCGAGCGATCCGGGCGTGCCGAGATGTTTAGCCCTGTAAGAAGTGACTTCCAGACATGTCAGCAACACGTGAGCCGCCGTTTCTTCCTCCCCCATGCATGTCCTGCACAGGGGGCTATCAGTAACACCTATGGTAAACAAATGTTTGTTAAAAGAGCCATGTCCTATGATAGCACTTACTTAGTTACTATCCTGACCTGTGGCTTGTACAGTCTCATTAGGACCTTTGTTAGGCGACTATTTATTACAGGCAGGGCCTTCCTAGCTTGTCTACAGTCTACTAAATTTTTTCAAACATTGTATTTAAATTATTTTAATAATTGAATGTAAATTATTGAAGTTTCTAAGTACCAGTCAAAGGGTAGTTAAGCTCCACAGACTGTACTGAAACCCGGATTAACACGCAGTAAAGTGATGATGTGTATATGGTGAGATTGGAAGGGCATCGCTTATTATGAGCTTTTACCGCCGGGTAAAACCATCGATACTTGGCCACTCAGCAAAAGTTGAGAGAGCTTGGTAGGGAAGTGTTAATGCATCCACTATACAGTCCTGACCTTGCACCATCATATTTTTACCTGTTTCGATCTCTTCAGAATTATTTGGATAGTAGTCAACATTTCTACAGCAACGGGATTATGTTACTACCTATAAGATACAAGTCAACAAGTAACGGAACAAAATGGCACCACGTACATAATATAATTAAATTTTGAAAAAAAAAATCTTGAATTTGTATATATTTACCCAAGCTTGTATTTATTTAAAGTTTTATATAAACACCTTAAATACACAAATGGTGGACTAAAACCTCAGCTAACACATCTGCTTTGGCTGCTTGCTATTCGTTGCAATCACATCCTTAAGATATTTCCCCTGAGCAGCTTTGCAATGTACCTTGATAGTACACGGAACTCAGTTACTCATTTAAGGTTTGAAGGCTTGAAGTTGGAGGAAAATTAAACACTAATGACGATAATTTGTATTATTTCCTCCAGATGGAATTAAAATCATGGCGGTCATTTATAACGAAGACTCCCTCTGTGCTTCACGGTTATAGTGCACAAGTGTGCGCGAATGCCGCTTTGGTTCGAATCTCGGGTCAATAAAAATCTGTTATTTTAGTATGTGTATGTTAGTTATAAGGAAATTCTCTGTAGCAGCCCACAGTCAGGGTGGTTTTACAGCCTCGTGCCTCGGAAAGCACGTAAAACCGTTGGTCTTGCGCCTGCTCTCTCTCCAGTCGCGTCGGATTACCGTCTCATCGGAATATGAGAGTGAGGGAATAGAGAGTGCATCTGTGTTTGCGGATACACTATGTCCTTTGCAGGCGGTTAGTCTCCGTTGAGATGAGCCGCTGTAACTGAGATTCGATCTGAAGGACATTATTATTATAAATCAAGATTTGGACTTTTTACTGGATATGAGGCATTCCATCTAAATCCTCACGGTTGACAATGCATCTGATTGCATTGAATTGATTCTTAATCGGAGATAAATGAAGATGTCTATTGGCCATAGTAACCACTCACTATTAAATGGGCTGTGTACTCGATTGTTACACTTATCTATAAAAAAAACTTCTGCAGCTTTGATATTCTTAGCACGAACGTATCAAGTTTAGTTACAATAAAATAAAGAAGTTATTACAATGGGTAAACATTTTAACCCATGACTCAGTGGGAGATTATTCTAGCGCTGAAACTGATCCATTCTTATTAAAATGTACAAGAAAGAAGTCAGTAGGTGTCTCATTGTCTCGACCCGGTTTTGTTGCTTGCGAGATATCTGATCACTCGAAAGCGCTGGATAATTTAGTTAACTGACAGTTTCCTGCTTCTTATACGTGATATGGCTTCTAAATGATTATCCTGGACATTTTATCTGTTTTATCCTACTATTGTCTACCAACAACGTTGACCACGTGGCCTAGGTGTTGGAGTTGTCGGCTACCAAGTCGGAGGTCTTGGCGCTAAATGACTTTTCGTAAGGTTCATCGTCATCATTACAGCCCTTTACAAGTTCACTGCTGAACATAGACCTCCGGCACAGAATGCTACAAAGCACGGTCCGGAGACCCCTGTGCCCATAGACTTCCTGCATGTCTTACCAGGTCGTCACTCCATCTAATGGGTGGCCGCCTTACACTTCGTCTACCAGTACGAGGTTGCTACTCGAGAACCTTTCTTTCCTATCGGTTGTCGATTCTTCGAGCTACATGATTGGCAAATTGAAACTTTAGCTAACTAATCCGTCGGACTATGTCGGTTTCTGTAGTTCTACAGCGGATATCCTAATTTTCACGTCTATCACGCAGAAACACCTCAAGCATACACATCACACATCTCGTACATCACACTTAATATCATGGCTGGTAGACGGGAAATCAAGCTGCCGTCTTCAGCAGATATGACAGCATACAAGCAGCTTAAATTTATCTCGCCAAAAAATGAGCATTATAATAATTTGATTTTTTTTCCAGGTGTAAGGTGCCAGAATGCGAGTCGTCACCACCGCAATTCGCAACCAACGGCTGGGGTGTTTGGGCGCTACCCGAGGACGGAGGTCGGTGTCAGAGGCTACAGCCCGTGGGGTCAGGCTGCAGTGTCGATAGCTTCCACCCTACCATAACTGTGTCATGCGATCAATGGGTCTACAAAAGCAATGACAGCATTGTCGCTGAGGTGATAAATATTTTTTAAAAAGTTCTTCATCAGTATTATAGCTTATAAGAGGGCTGTGTTTTGGGTTTTTCTGTGTGAGAGGCTTACAAATGAGGATATCCGCAGTAGAATCAGCGTAGTCGACATAGCCCTCCGGGTTAGTAAGCGATGGGGAAGAGAGGTTCTCGAATGGCAGCCTCGTACCGGCAGGTGAAGTGTAGGGCCACCAGTCACACAAGACACAAGTCGTCAATGGATGAAGGTGGCTCAGGACCGTGCTTTGTAGTGTTCACTGGGGAAGACATATGTTCAGCAGTGGACTTGAAGACGTGAAGGGCTGTAATGATTATGATGATAACATTATAACCTGTTAAAGGTTAACAGCTGAACTCCGAATATAGGCCCCTCTTAAAGAATGCCACTAGACATGGTCCAAGTATAATCGTAACTGTGTTTTGGATTAATTAATAGTTAAAAAATTGGGGAATGCCAGTAACGCCATATGGAACCGAAACGTGGTCCTTTACTACAATATGGTATGAGAAAATAAAAATCGTTTATTTCGCGATATAAAAAATGAAGTTCCCTGTTCGGAGAAGAAACAGCGAAAGAAACTCCGTAGGAGGATTTTTCAAATCAAACTACCTTTAAAATGACAATAAGATCGAGGGAGATCTTTAAACTTAATGCACAATCTTCAGAAGTGTTGTGTGCTAAGTTCTCACTCCAGTGTTATCAATAACTAAGTAAAGTCACTTCAAGTTTGTAAATTATTCTCGGGTTCTTAAAACGCAACAAGATACTTAAAATATTATTTTACAGTTTCCTCTAATACATAATGATCAGCATGACCCGTGGTTGCAGTTTGACCTCGCGTGCCAGGACTGGAAGCGGACTCTGGTGGGCACAATTCACAGCGCCGGGATGTTCGTGTCACTCCCACTCACGGCCTGCATATCAGATACGTATGTTTATATTATCATTACTTGTGTAAGACGACTGTAATTGAAGGCGCTGGTCCTAGCGAACGACCTTAAGCGTTCGGTCCCATACATTCCACGTTTTCTCGGTACAACAAATCTCGTAACGGCGCGGCGGCTCCACACGTTGTTGTTGGCTGAGTTTGGCCGCCGCGTCCACACGTAGGGCGAGCGTTTAGTTTGCTACCAATAATTTCTTATACACATTCACGTAGTATCGGTATGCTGTAAATAAACAAGCCGCAGCAGCTGTTAGCGCCTCAATATATATTTTAATAAATTCGTCCGCACATAGGCCTGAACCGAAGTAAACTGAACGACCTTCCAACGTGTGAACGCCATCACAAAGTCTTGGCCAATATCTCTGGCACTACATTCGCCATTATGTTGACCAACGTGTAGAGCCACCATAAGAAAAACGTCCAAATTTTAAAATATTTTCTTTATTAAAAAAAAATTAATTAATCGAAATGTTCGTTAATAAATTGCCTATTCATTAGTGTCAATCACAAAATAAAATAATGCTTACTTTATGAGGAGATCAGATTATCAATAATTATTTCGCATTTGTGTGGTTTAGTTGTAGGAAGATTCATTAAGTATTTACTCCTTTTAAAAACAATGGAATTGGCTATTATGGAATCAAGATTATGCAGAAATTTAATAGATTTTTTGTTAGTTGATATATCTTTTTAATAACAAGTAGATAGCTCCTAAAAACCTCACAAATAACTACTAGCGCGGCATTTTTCTCAAACACGCACTTTAACATTTAAGTCTCATATTTGACCGATTTTAATTTTGTTATAAACATGGAGTTACTTAAAGATGTTAAAATATTTAGCTAAGATCCGCATAACAAAATAAAATGATGTGCCTTAACTAGTTTGAAGAGCAGCTCCCGCCCTTCTTCATTTTGCGTGCAATATATCCGTCAACACTAATCCTAACAACACTGCAATATGAAAGACACACCACCGTCGATAACACTATATGTTACATACAACATGTTTTGCTTCTAAACGAAGCATTCTCAGGTGAAGTAGACACTGCGGTAACTGATCACTAAGTGAGGCTACAGAGTTTTTAAAGTATCTAAACGGTCATTCATTTTTTTACGCAGATGTTGCTTAGTAATTTTAGTGTATTTCATATTATAGATTTCCGAAAAATAACGCTTGATCTGTAAATTATGGAGTTAGATATGACATTTTTAAGGCCCCTACGCTTATTGATGGTTTCTTTTTTATATGGAATAAGGGTGACAACATTAGGCCGTGGTAGCCGGAGCTTAGCGCTCGTTGTAAATTTTACAGTACGCGAGAAATCTATGTTCGATCCCCGCTGGCACAAATTAAATTGGTAATTGCAATTTTAAGTGCTGATTTACCACGTGCTCGGCGGTGAAGGAAAACATCGTGGGGAAACCAAAGAGGAAACTTGAGAAATCAAAAAAAATATATTTCGGAGACGTGTGTGACACATTGGGGAAGCGCGACGAACATTTCCTCTCCCTATAACCCTCCCAGAAATGAAGGGCAGGCTGTGTAAAACAGTGGAATGTGTATAGGCTGTAACTTTTCTTTGCCTTATTTAAAGGTGACAAACGAGCGTACAATCCACCTGGAGTATGTAGATTCTGTGGCCCATAGACATCTAAATCTGTCTTCGATTAAGAATCAAAATGCAGTTTCGTTGTCACCCCTGAGGACTAAGATGGAATATCTGTTTTCCAGTAAAAAGAGTCACTGATTCTCTACACAAAACAACAGAATTAAACTGCTATTTTACTCCATTGAAGTAATATGTACTTACGTACTAGAACAGCTATTTCAAACAAAAAATGTGCGCTACTCTGTGCTCGCGCGGTTCGTTTTTTTTGTCATAGAATTAACATAGGTGGAATGATCAGTATGTAATAGTAGATTGTATTGTTAAATAGGTAAATTATATCGAGAACAATTTTTAAATTTTGTCATTTATTATGTATATTATATTTCTTTATTTAATATAATATTACATTTTGTTATACGACAATTATATTTTTATGATATTTTTATCTAAATATTTTAAAAGGTATTTATGTCTTTAACAAAATTTATTATTATAACATTTAAATTACTAATATATTTATTTAAATTAGAATAAAAGTCGTTCATTAATGCTGGGCACGCGAGAGTTAAAATGGACGAATTTCTTCTACTTTGACTTTCATGTGGAAAATTAAAAATGAAATAAAAGAATAATGAGCAGATTTAAATATAAAAATTTTTGCCTAATTATGATAACTTATATATGTTTCTACAAAAAAATGTGTATAATAATATATTCATCTTATACTTAAATACGCACAGAGATGTCGCATCTGAACAAATTAATTTCATAATCTATATTCCATAACACGAGATGGCATCTTAAGAATAATTTGTTTTATTATAAAACTATAATATTATTTTATTGATTAAGTATCTCATTAACCGATGAAAAGTAATTCTTTGGTTTTTACTGACATTTCTTGAATTATTTGTGCAATATCTAGATGCCAGATCTAAAGAAAAATTTGTTTTATTGTTAAACTATAATACTATTTTATTGATTAAGTATCTCATTAACCGATTAAAAGTAATTCTTTGGTTTTTACTGACATTTCTTGAATTATTTGTGCAATATCTAAGTACACACGAGAGATTTTTTTCAAATCAACACAACACGTGACAACTCTACAAGCACCTAGCAAGTGACTGATTAAAGTGTAAGCACCGCAGTTGAATGATACAGAGTAGCTGAATGCAGTGTCGCCTCTAGTACGTAGCACATAATAGCTCAATGTTTTACTCTGGTATTTTGTGATAGCGTGGTGGTTCACCGGTCGAGCCAAATCATTAATGGCGCTGTGGTCTAGTTATTAATTTAATAATTACGAAGTGAAACTAGTCTTCTGTAATAAAAAATATATTATTGTCGTTAATTCTTTTAGATTTGGGCGACGCGTAGCTTTTCTAGTTACAGCAGTCAGCCCTGCTATAGCTGGTCTGGCCCGCTCATTCGCCAACAACTACATTCTGTACTTGTCACTGGAGTTCCTCGATGCGGTCGTTGGGGCCGGCGTCTATACAACAGGATTCGTTCTTGGTAAGTTTGCGAGGTGCGAAATAAATTCATCACCCCATTAATCACCTCCAGGCCTTTCAAATCCTTCAGAGTAATTGTATAAGCAAGGTCTGAGCACATCGGTAGAAATGGCGAGAAGCTAATTCACCTTCCTTTGGGAACCCATGCATTCTGGTCTCTCGCCAAGGCTGTCAAAGGGAACTTCTGTCAGCCATCTTTGCTATCTCTGCACAGAGAGGACGACTCACTGGCCCATGCCGCAAAGGACAAGGACGATCTGCTGGGCTCTCTTTTGCGTCTAACGCTACTCTTGATGATGACGAGGGGAACACACTGCCAACCATTCCGCGGTGTGAGTGCTCCATGCCAGATGTGCGCTTTACACAGCGCTCGGTCCGCAAAACACTCATCTACCTGGAGGTCGGCAACTCGAGTGGGCTTGATGGAGTCCCTCCCACTGTGCTGAAGACGTCTTCTTCAGTACACCTACTCCCAAGGCGTAGTCCCGAATTCATGGAAGACGGCTTTGGTCCACCCGATCCCTAAAAAGGCGACCGCTCAGACCCGTCCAACTACCGGCCTATCGGCATCACCTCCTTGTTCTCCAAAATAATGGAGTCCATTATAAACTGCCAGCTCATGAGGTACCTTGAGGATCGCCAGCTGATTAGTGACCGCCAATAAGATTTTCGTCGTGGTCGATCAGCTGGTGATCTTCTGGTCTACCTGACCCATACAAGGGTGGTGGTAGTAGATTCCAAGGAGGAGGGATTGGCTGTTAGTTCGGACATAGCGAAGGCCTTTGATCGGGTCTGGCACAAAGCGCTTCTTTTGAAGCTCCTTTCCTAGAGGCTTTCTGAGAAATTGTGCACTTGGATTACCAGTTTCCTTGCTGCTCGGAGCATCAAGGTCGTAGTAGACTGTGCCTGCTCTGATTACAAGCCTATTAACGCTGGTATTCCACAAGGCTGCGTGCTATCACCAACGCTGTTTCTTGTGTATATTGTGACGGCCCATTATTATTATCAATAATTAATTTCCGTATAAAGCCGTCAAAAATTATGTTATAAATAATATTTTAAACAATTTAATACATTAATAACCATAAACTTAAAATAAATACATTTCAGGCATTAAGTTCAGTATCATAGTATATAAAGGCGTTCCCTTTCAAAACCAATAAATTTAACAAAAACTTTGTTAAAATATTCGGAATATATATATATATATATATATATATATATATATATATATATATATATATATATATATATATATTGACCAATTTGCCAATTATTTTATAAATGTCATTTATCATTATTATTATATTATTTTGTTTGTATTATTTAATACATTCCGAATATTTTAACAAAGTTTTTGTTAAATTTATTGGTTTTGAAAGGGAACGCCTTTAATAGTATTGTTGCACATTGTATAATCCTATATTAGGGACTTATGATAGTAAGGTCTATGATACAAAATCATTATTATAAAAGGTCTCTATGATGCATTGCCATTTGCGATGGTTGTTTGGTGGGTCGCTATTCTCAATGGCGCTTTCTGCGTCTTGGTTTGACTCACACCTAAGTCTTTTGATTACGGGGCTGCAGACTGTCTTAGATTCATGATGTTTTTGTTTTAGTCATGATATAAATACATAGAAAATTTATTTACTTAAAAACATGGTACATAAAATGGTCAATGTGTGTGTGTCGAACTGACATATTTCGCCATAATTGGCATGCAAAAATTAAATGAAATACAACTAATTATGCTAAGTCAATCTTACATTTTAAAATTATTTCGTTATTACTTATAAATTATGTACAAACATTCTTATTGAATTTAAATATTATGTACAATGAAATACTTTTTTTAATTATTTAATTGTACATAATACTAATTTAATACAGATTCATTATATTTGAATTCTTGAATTCTTACACAATAAATTGTTCATAAATTAGGTATTAATTGAATTATCACGTTATTGTGACATAATTAATATAATAGCTAATAGTTTTTATTACTTAAATAATTACGCTACAGTATAAGTTAATTCATAATTTAATTACAATAAAATTATAATTTACAAATCCCAGGCTATTATGCAAATATTACCATTTAACTTAATAAATCATTTTACATTTGGTCACGGTGGTGCTCATTTACGGAGGGCTTTTCATGGCCAGTGTGCCTATTTGTCTTGTGTCTAAACCGTGTGACGTACATTCACTGTGGCTGGATTCGATCGTATTATGTATGGCGTTTACACGCATTGACAAGCGCGACTGCGGTCGATGTTTATGCTTACGCACTACCACGGGGCCAAGCCCTCTTTTACTGGTTCGCAAGCCACTGGGAAGAGATAATAAATAATAAATTAATAATGTAAACCTGATACAAGTGGAATGGGGACGTTAATGTTCTTAACCTTACTCCAGCCCTGTCTTCGTAAACGGGGTTCACTTAGCTTATAAGGCAGTACGAACGGCTTTCAATTGCTCTTGTGTAGTGGATTCATTCTTGCAAAGGACATCTAAAATAATTTAATTACCAAACAAACACAACGTAAATAAGAGTCATAACTCAGACGATCACGCTATAAATATTACAAACGGCCTATTATTAAATTTATGGAAAGATCAAAATATATTTATTCATCCTAATGACATATATAGTAATCACTTTATATAAAAGGGGAAAAATCATATATAATATGTAAGAAGAGAGGGGCGAGGTTTGTTTCAATATCAACGATATATTGCAAACTGGTAACATTCATTGCTATGCAGACGATAGCACTGGGGTAAGGAACCCCAGCCGTGCCAATATTTCTCGCCGAGTACCGGGACAAACTTGTGTCTGCAGTCGAAACTTGGCTGAACAAATTCTCGGATTGGGGACGACTAAACCTAGTCCGGTTCAATCCCCGGAAGCCACAAGTTTGCACGTTTACCGCTCGAAAGAAACCCTTTGTCGTATCTCCTCAGTTTCAAGGCACTTCTCATGTTGCCGTCGCCATTATCGGAATCCTCGGCATCGACATATCGAGAAAGAGAAGGCCAAATTTGCTTTTAAAATGCTTGGTTTGTTCAGCAGAGCGGGACAGTATTTCACGCCGGCAGATCGCTTGCAACTTTATAGAGCGCAAGTCCGGCCCAACATGGAATACTGTTCCCATCTCTGGGTCGGGGCACCCCTGTGCTCCTTCCGCTTGACGGCATCCAGCGCAGAGCGGTCCGAAACGTCGACGACAGAGTTCTTTCTGATCGGCTCGATTCACAGGCGCAGCGTCGAGTTGTTGCTTCCTTTGCATTTTCTATCGCATCTACCACGGGAAGTGCTCTGAGGAATTGTTCGGATTAATTCCATCCACCAAATTTCACAAACGCACATCGCGTCAAAATTCTCGCCATCTCGATGCTTGGCGGTCCACCACTGTATGGTTTACTAGTTCATTCTCGTAGAACTTCTCTGTGGAGTTGTTTACCGTCGGCAATTTTTCTGGACCATAACGACTGAGTGACCTTCAAGAAAAGAGATTACACGTTTCTAAAAGGCCGGCAACGCCCCTGCAATTCCCCTGATGTTGCGTTTGTTTATGGGCGGCTGTAGTCACCATCATGTGAGCCGCATGCTCGTTTGCCCTCTCTTATATAAAAAAGATGCCACAGCATCCACTAACTATCAAGTGGTCTAATTCTATATAAAAGGATGTTGGATCAGTGGTTTTCTTTTAAATTTCTTGTACATTTTATCTTTCTTTTGTTTACTACTTTTAGGAGTATCCGCAGTTTCGTTTATTATTGTTACGAGCTTGAGGTTCGTGACGATAAAAATTGCCGATAAAATTACCTAAATTAGCACTTTAATTTACTTTACACAAATTAAAACTTAAAACACTAATAATTAAACACACTAATTCACTTAATTCCGCTCCGAAGCTTCGCTTGTGTCGCCGAATTCAACTCTACCTCGATCGCATCTTGCAACGCCTATTTATATAAATTAGCAAAATATCCAGAATGTTCAAGTAAACACGCGCAAGGTACCGAGAGTTCGAGTTTTAAACTTCAAGAAGTTTAGTTCTTCGGTTCGAGACTAGATGGCGCTAGTGCCGCCGATTTGAGCACGTAACACTGCCCCCTCCTAAGACATGCTCGTCCCGAGCATTATCGGCCCCATAATAACGCGCTAGGCGATCCACATGGACGATCTTAGGAGTCCCTCTTGCGCCTTTCTGTATCAGGTAGGTTACATCGTTGATCCTGGTCACAATCCGGTACGGGCCGTCCCATTTAGCTTGAAGCTTAGGAGATTTCCCTTTGCTGCGGACTGGATTGTGCAACCACACAAGTGAACCTTCGTCGAACCCTTTGTTGTTCATTTTGCGGTCATACCGGGTTTTCATCTTTTCAGACATTTGCTGGCCCGATTGTCTGACGTGCTCATAGACGTCATTCATTTTGTTCCGCAAGTCATTTGCATAATCAGTTATACTGCGTGGAGCATCAGGTGGTATCCCGGTGATCAGGTCTGCAGGCAGCCGTAATTCTCTTCCAAAGTTTGCGTAAGCTGGTGCCACTGCTGTACTTTCGTGAACAGCGCTTCGATATGACAACAAAAACGGTTGTATGTGCTTGTCCCAATCTCGTTGCCGATTGTCTACAACTTTTGCTAGGTACCTCTCCAATGTCTGATTAAATCGTTCTACCATTCCACCAGATTGCGGGTGATAAGAAGTCGTTCTTGTTTTATGAGTACCCATAACTCGGCAAGTTTCCTGGAATATTTGAGACTCAAAATTCCTTCCTTGATCGCTGTGAATCTCTAAAGGTACACCAAAACGACAGTAGACTTCATGAACTAGCTTATCAGCAACTGTTGAAGCTTCTTGATTAGGAATGGCGAAGACTTCTGGCCACTTAGTGAAGTAATCCATCACAACCATGAAATACTTGTTACCGCTTTCACTCTCCGGAAACGGCCCCGCCACGTCAATGGCTATTCTCTCCCATGGTGCACCAACATTGTACAACTTCAATGCACCTCTACTACGAGTCTGAGGTCCCCTTACAGCCGCACAACTTGTACATTTGCGACACCAGTCCTCGACATCGTTTCGACAGTGGACGCAGTAAAACCGTTCTCGGATCTTCAGTAGAGTTCGTTTAACTCCCAGATGGCCTCCTGAATAATCATTATAGTACAGCTGTAGAACATCCGGTACTTTAGCTTTAGGGACAACCATTTGTGAATGACAGCTGTCTCCCCGAACATCATCCCACTTCTGACACCAATTGTTACGAGCTTGAGGTTCATGACAATAAAAATTGCCGATAAAATTACCTAAATTAGCACTTTAATTTACTTTACACAAATTAAAACTTAAAACACTAATAATTAAACACACTAATTCACTTAATTCCGCTCCGAAGCTTCGCTTGTGTCGCCGAATTCAACTCTACCTCGATCGCATCTTGCAGCGCCTATTTATATAAATTAGCAAAATATCCAGAATGTTCAAGTAAACACGCGCAAGGTACCGAGAGTTCGAGTTTTAAACTTCAAGAAGTTTAGTTCTTCGGTTCGAGACTAGATGGCGCTAGTGCCGCCGATTTGAGCGCGTAACATTATTCTTATTTAATTAATACAAAATATTACAAATATTCCAGATTTCCCAACAAAATAACTTCCTTCGCTATGAAATCGGTCATGTATTTAACCTCATTTATAAGTGACACTGACATGGCAGAAAAGTCGTGAATACCCCTTATTAGCTCTCTCCCGATATCGGCTACAAGAATATACGTTTTACTACATGTGGCTCCGAAAGCTTGCGCTTCATCCGTGTTCTACCAGTCCCTCTATGTGAACTATTTGGCTTGCTTCTTGTCTATACACCAAAAATCAGATAATTTTCTAGCTGGTTTATGTGAATGAGCCCTAAACTTGCCTAACAGCAATATATACTGTAGACGCGTTAAACAGCTGAGTTCAGACATATTCTCAAAGGAAATGGAGCAGTACTCAATTATCCTGATGTTTTATTTTACATCATAACGTAGTAAGATACGTGTAAAGATATCCGATGGTGTAGATTTATACGTGGTAGAGCCATGCTGCAGTTAAATTAGTAGTATAGTTGTAGAACGAATGGGTCGGCTCGACCGGGAAAGGACCACGCTCTCACAGAATACCAGCGTCAAATAATAGCTTAATGCTGCTGTGTTTCAGATGGTGAGTGTAGAGAACCGGAGACCCTTTTACTGGAAATGAGGCATTCCATCTTAGTCCTCACGGGTGACAACGCATCTGCATTTTGATTCGTAATCGAAGATGGATGTAGATGTCTATGGGCCACAGCAACCACTTACCATCAGGTGGACTGTGTACTCGTTTGTCACCCTATCCTACATAAAAACATCCACTACACATGCTGTAATGGATGTGGAAAATCAACATCAAAAATTTCAACCTATAATTTTAATGCCAACCTGAATGCCATCGGTAGGTTACAGGTCGCTCATGCACTACTACGAGTACTCTTAAAACTGTTGCGTATCATTTAATGTACCAGCTTACATACATCCTACTGACAATATGATAGCAAGAAGACTCATTCATACTGTCTCAATGCGTATTGACGTGGTAGAGCCATACTGCAGCTATATTTGTATTGTTGTAACACAAATGGGTCGACTCGACCGGGGAAGGACCACGCTTTCACAGAATACCAGCGTAAAATAGCAGTCAAATACTGATTTGTTTCATATGGGGATTGTAGAGAACCAGGGCGCCCTTTCCACGGGAATCGAGGCATTCTGTCTGAAGACTAACTCAGGAGTGACAACACATCGACATTTTGATTCTTTTGTTATATTTCTTTATATTCGATAAGTTTAAATTTATATTGGCTATAGCATCACTTGTCCGAGGTCGTTCGTCGCTCGTCTGTCACACTTATTCTTTATAAAAAATGTTTTCTTTCACCGCCAAGCACGTGGTAAATTTTTTTTTATCACAATCTACAATTTTATTGGTAATAACGGGAAACAGATTTGATTTACCCTTTAGTTATTACGGCTCACTTCATCACGGCACGGTTCACAGCACTGTTTTAGCCAACTGCACTTATATATAAAAATATTTTCCAGCTCTCGAATTGGTCGGCATCAAAAAACGAGTTCTTGGCGGCAATCTCATATCGTGCACATTTGCTGCCGGACAAGCTGTCGCCGCGTTAGTAGCTTGGGCGACGCCATATTGGCGAACTATGACCAGGATCATGTACACTCCGAGTTTCCTCTTCATACTTTATTACTTTGTGATTGAAGAGAGCGTCCGATGGCTACTAAGCAAAGGAAAGAAGAAGGAAGCGGCAAGAATAATATTCAAAGCGGCAGCAATCAATAAAAGAAAGCTTTCACCGGAGACAATCAAGCAATTGACTGAGGAGACGCCAGAACATTCTAAGCAGACGAACGATCCGAGACCAGCACATTCAGCAGATGAAAAATCTTCTTCTATAATGCTACAAGTACTAAAATCCAAAGTACTGATGACTCGCATGTGCATTTGCTCGTTTTGGTGGATTACGGCAACTTTCATATATTACGGACTGTCTATCAACTCCGTTTCGCTTGCGGGGAACAGTTACGTGAATTTCATCTTGACCTCACTGATTGAGATTCCCGGCTACTGTCTCAGTATAGTCACGCTCGACAGATTTGGAAGGAAGAGGTCTATTATATCAGCATACTTTCTCTGTGGTATTTCTCTATTCGCCTTACCCTTTGTTCCACTATGTAAGTATTACTTCATATTGTATATATTACTGCAATTTAAAAAAAATCGCCAACAAAATTCTCCGCCATAAATTGCATATGACGATACAATTGCAACAAAATTAATGTGCAGATTTGTCTGATATCACGCCGAGCACGTAGTAAATCAGTACTTAAAAGTGCAACAACTAACGGGCTTACTCACAAAAATCGTCGTCAATTTAACTAATGCTTACAGTTTCACCCTCTTAACTATATGTTAGTAGAAAAGACAGTTATGCTAGTTACTCCTTAAATTAAGCAAAAAATAATCAACAATTTTATAAGATCCTTATTTTCTGCCTGATCGAAACGAAGTTTGACTACTCCATGGCACAGTATCGGGTTCGAATTCCGCACGGAACAAGTATTTGTGTGGCATATAAATAATTGTTTTGGGTTTGTATTTTTGATTCTTTTTGATAAAAATAAGCGGGTTGTGCTCGTGCTGTGAAATTTACAGCGAAATTTACACGGCTCGTATGCATATTTAGTTGCAAAAAAATCTTGCTATTTTTATGGAATATATATTTATTATTAAGTACGTATATACGCATAAAACATTGTTATGTCTCCTCTATAATATTTTGCACAACCCTTCCTCTCCCACATACCTCAGAAGCCGATTTTCCTTCTCCCATCCTCCGGACGTTTGTCCCTTCCCAGTTTGTCCCATGCAGATCCCTTGTTAAAACTCTTCTTGACTTTCCCGTCTATAATTCCGGTTTTTACCCCCACTCCTTTTCAGTTCACGCGGTAAGGTTATGGAACTCACTACCGTCAAATATAAGAAATTCCGAAACTTTATTGGTATTCAAGAAACGTCTTAGAGATAACTACTTTGCATCCTGTTAATTAATATATATATATATATATATATATATATTATTCGATTATATTAGTTTTAGTTTATATATATCATATGTAACTATCGTATTTATTATTATTATTATGTATTGATTTATTTTATTTTTATTTATTGTTTTATTTTATATAATTTACGTAACATTGTGTATATTATTTATTTTTAGTAGTACTAATGTATGCACTAAGTTTGCAATTTCAATATAATTCCCTTTATGGGTCTACTGGAAGATATTTCAGCTAATTATGGAATAAGTAGAACCTTTGTACGAATCCTTAGTACGTATCTTGATGTGTGTACATAAAATAAATTGAAAAAATTATATTAAAAAGTTTACACAAATCAATTAAATTAATTAAAGGGGGAATAAAACTTTTACAAAAAAAATTGGAAACAATTACAGCATACTACGAGATATAGTTTTAAGAATGTCACTTTTGATCTCGCTGTGGCAACAAGTCTATGTTTTGCTAATGTCTTGTTAACGTCTCGCAGAAGCAATTTTTATATTTTAATTTCCAGCGCTGCTGTGGTTGCAGACCTCGCTGAACTTGTTCGGGAAGCTATGCATCAGCATGGTGTTCAGCAGTATCTACGTGTACACGGGTGAGCTGTACCCCACCGGGCTGCGTCACCGCATGATGGCCGTCTGCTCCATGGTCGGCAGGATCGGGCAGATCATCGCACCGCAGACTCCGTTGTTGGTGAGTGTGATAAATCATTTTATCCAGAGTAATCGCTATAGTTTGGCAATTATAATGAAATGATTAGTTCACGTATTCACCTTAACTGCGGTGGACGCGAACTCATTTAACATAACACATAACATTTAACATATTTTAATGTAAAAATTTTACATTTTTAATAATTTTTTTAACATTAACTCTAAACATATACGTGGTGGAGTCACGCTGCAGCTTTATTATGGTTGTGGCACGAATAGGTCGGCTCTACCGGGGAAGGACCACGCTCTCACAGAATACCATCGTAAAATAGCAGCTAAATACTGCTGTGTTTCGTATGATGAGTGTAAGATATCGGAGACTCTTTTTTACTGGAAACAAGCCATTCCAACTTAGTCCTTAATGGTAACAACGCATCTGTATTTTGATCATTAATCGAGGATAAATTTAGATGTCTATGGACCACAGCATCCACTAACCATCCAGTGGACTGTGTGCTCGTTTGACAGTCACCCTTATTCTATGTATATAAAAATTATTATTGAACGTTCATCCAATGCCCAAACAGTGCTGGATCAGGAAAGTAAAAATTTAAATTACAGATAATATACTCGTTCCGTTGATGGACACAGGCCTTGTATCTGTATGCACCCTATCAAAGTCCATCGCTGAACAGAGGACTTCCCATAATTCGCCTCGTAAGCGGGATATTAGTCATAACTAATAACGAAAACGAGTCTTTTACTCGTCGGCTTAGGTCACCTCTCATTTCGGAGAGGCGACCTACGCCTGCTGCATGCGAGATTTCGAGTAGCGCTGTAAAGTAGCGCAATAATACGCACTGTTATACCCTTACATTTATAATATTACAGTCGTTACCATTAAAGCCTATTAGGGCCTGCGCTCACAGACACGGCGCGGCGTGACAAAGTATTTTCTTCATGGACAAAGATTTTCGACATTATTTTAATGAAATTAGCGCTGACATTACTACATTTCAACACCAATAGCCGATACGTCTCGTGCGTTTAATAGTTACGTCATCTAATTATACTATTAAAACATGCAGCGCTAGTTTGAATAAGGGATTAGTTTACTCGCAACCAAAACGTCATAGGCGCCAGGAATTTCATGGCGCTTACGCGTATCGTTCAACCTAGTGTACAACAAGTCGCTCCCATAGATTTTACATTTTGCCCAATTCTCGTGAGCATTGTAACAACGCGAAAAACTTTTAATCAAAGACTTTCAAACGTTTTAATGTCTACTTACCGATTAAACCATTACTTTTTTTGATGTTCTGGACTATTTACTGCAGTCTTCAAGAACACAACCAGGCATTTTGAAGTTGTTATTTATGCGAAGCGAACACGACTCGTCTGTGCGGGCGTTGGACACTCACTAAACAGTTGCGGTACAGTGTACCGCAAAGCGTGCTGCAAAATCACGCAAGGCGTTGTCTTCTCTATACGTAGTAGTAATACCTCAACGGCCACAGGATCATTTTTTATGACGCGAGATGCCACAGGATTGTTCGGCATACCGAAGTGTGCCTTGCTACGCCGTGCCATGCTGTGCCGTCTATGAGCGCAGACCCTTAAAGTCCACTACTGAACATGGGCTTTCCCCATGGATTGCTTCATAGCAGATATATATATATAGTTGCCACGCTTGGCAAGCGGGTTGGCAACTGTAAAGTTTTATTTTTTCCCTCTGTCGTTTCTTACGAAACCCACAGAATCGTATTGGGCAGGGGATATTCTAACTCTGCTACTACACGGTATAATATTGCACATCACCCCAGAAATATTGCTTAGTAGTAAATACGATCCTCGAAAAATAATTAAGTGTTTTATAACCTGAATATACTGACACAGTTTCCTAGTTATTGTTTGTGAACGGAGTAGAGGCTCTCATCATGGGAACCACAGTCAGTCGAGAGCTGCGTCGCGTACGCGCATCCCTATTCCTAAATATTATTGACTTTTATAATCTAATAAACGAAGTTTTATCCGCTACCATCTGGTGAACTGTGTGCTCGGTAGTCATGCTTATTTGTTTTTTATGGAATAAGATAGACAAACGAGCCCACAATTCACCTAATATTAAGTGAATACCGCGGCTCATACACATTCACATCTTCCCTTGCTAAAGTATCAAAATGCAGATGCGTTGTCATTGTCTCCGGTTCGCTTCCACTCACCATACGAAGCACAATAGCGTTACCCTGCTATTTCACGCTGGTGTTCTGTGAGACCGTGGTACTTCCCCGGTCGAGCCGACCCATTCGTGCTCCAACTTTAATATAGCTGCAGCGTGGCTCTATCGCGTATAAGATAAAAACGGAAAGACAGAATCGCAGGTAAAACTGGAAATGTCAGTAAAACTTCGGCTGGAGTTTGAATATTATATATTGCATATTAGCCGGGTACTTTGAATTCCATCACTAGAACGTCTTTTTAAGGACTAGGTTAACTGTTAATCTGCAGTATAAATCTACCAAGCAAAAAATTTTCATTAATTTTTGTTTAATTTCAACAGATGTCGTATATGGAGTCCCTGCCATACCTATTATTCGCATTGATGTCGGGTTGTTCAGGGTTGCTAATGTTCCTCACGCCGGAGACCCTGAGCGTCCGACTGCCAGACACCATACAGCAGGCCGAGAGAATCGCCTCCACGTCTTCCAAGAAGGATGGTCCTGTGCCTTCAAACTGATATCTCCAATGATTTTTGTTTATTGGAAATGTAAATAGTGTTAAATATTTTTAGGTTAAGCATATTGTAATTTTAATTATTACCTGTTATATAAAATTGATTAACATGGTCTATGTTTTTTTTAAATCCTTGAAATGCATTATTACCACGGGTATTTGCTCCACCACCCTATGAAGTTAATTCGTATAGCGGAGAGAGATTAGACCAAGTCAAAATGAACACTCTTAATCACTTTCGTATCTGAAGATTTTCAAATACACAGATCAACTTTCTTACTCTGGGTTTTAGTGTAGCTATATCTTTTTCAAACGTTTAGTTGTTATCTATTATAACCCCAAGATATCTAATTTACTCAGATTTCTCTATAAATGGAGAGGATATTATACAATACATAATCCAGTTGAGAAATTCTGTCAATTGGTGAGAAAACAGAGAGAGTTACACATTATCTGCAAAACAGGAGTGCACCTTCAAGTGGAGGTGATCCAGTGAAGGTTCGAATGGCGGCGCCTGCAGTATCAGATCGATGAGCAGGGGCATTATTATGATGCAAAAGTACTCCAGCACGCGATTTGCCTCGACGTTTATTCTTTAGATCTTTGCGCAGTTTTTGATTAATATTGCGGAATAATCTACGGCTATTGTCACTCCTTTACTAAAATCGTCGATCGTTATTATACCTTCCGCATCCTAGGAGGCAGAAGTCAAATTTTTTCAGCCAATGCAGACACCTTGAATCTTTTGGCTCGCGGGAAAGACGTTCTTTTCCACATCTTGCTTTGCTTTTCATCTCCGGGTCTAAATAGTACCCACGTTTCAAGTTCAGTTACTAAACGAGCGCAAAAAGAATCTAGAACATCTTCAATTATTGCTAAATTTAGCATTGAAATGTCATCTGTTGTTTTCTTTTCGGCTTCTGTTAACATTCAAGGAACTAAGCGAGAAGTCGCTAACTAATTTTTGAATTTTAAGGTATGAGTTAAAATAATCTGAATTGTCCGGAACGAAAGTTCAAAGCTATTAGAATCTCAGCCAAATGACGGATCTACTATCAATCTACTTTAACAATGTATTCAATTTTTTAACGTTGTGTTGCGTAGCGGCCGCAAAAAATGGAACGCACTTCTATAACTCATTGTGTCCTATTCCGAAAACTTATTGATGGTTGATCAATAAGTTTTCGGAATGAGTTCTGTGATATAGTCAACAAATCAGTTAGCCCTCCGGTCCTAGTGACGTCATTTGCGTACCTGACATGTTCAGTTTGATATAACAGGTTGCTCATTATTTGATAGTAATTGGTAATACTAACGACAAAATTTAATTATGTTATTAATAGTAATACGTTGTGAATATTAGTGCGTAGAATATTAGTGGGTAGATAACTTGTAATTCTTACATTAATTATTTGTTGGTTACATGAGATGTAATTTTTTTTTGTGTTTTATCGAAGTGAAGGGAAGAGAGAAGGTTAAGGAAGTTATTTTATGAAATTGGGAATCATGTATTCTAAAGTTCGTTTTCCATATAGATTCTTGTATGTTGGTAAGGATAAGTTTGTTGTATTTAACTTTCATGTATTTAAATTCTATTTGAGTTTGTAAATTTTTGTCATAGTTTTCAATTAGTAATATATATTTTATTTTATCATATTATACAGGTAATATTTTACAGAAATAAAATAAAATGTTGTTGGTATTTAAATATGTTAGTCCAAAAATATGACACTTTTTGGTATGTATTTAAAATAGGGGGTTGTAAGGTGTAAGTACGCTCTAGATTTGATTATTTATTTATTTACTTAACAAAATCCAAAGCTCTTTAAAGTTATTTTAACCATCTTCCACATATACCTACACTTATGCACTGCCATACCGTCCATCAGAATGCGGTAGAACTTTGTCAACTTATTACTCGCACTTAAGTAAAGGTTATAGGCATAATACAATCGACTTTCAGTAAGTTATATAACCTTTAACTTAAACAAGAAAATCACTGAACTGACTGAAAGTATATTTTTATATACAATAATTATTCTATTCTTTAAAAATTATAAAGCACATTAAAATATAGGAATGTGTTCTGTGGAGTTAAAAACAATGTTTTTTTTTCATATTCACTAACGCAACATACCTTTATAAAGCTGTGTGATAGGCTCAATAAGCAAATGCGAACATTATATTTTTATCTGGGTATATATGAAGCCGTGGTAGCTCGGATGGTTAACGCTCGCTGTAAATATAACAGAACGCGAGTAACCCGGGTTCGATTCCCGCCGGCACCAATGAAATTGTTAATTGCAATTTTAAGTGCTGATTTACCACGTGCTCGGTGGTGAAGGAAAACATCGTGAGGAAACCTGCATGTCTGAGAAATAAGAAAAAAATATTTCGAAGACATGTGAAGTTCGACAACACGCATTGGGGCAGCGCGGCGGACATTTCCTTGCCCTAAAACCCTCTCAGAAATGAGGGGAGGCATGTGCCCAGAAGTGGGACGTATATAGACTGTAACTTTGCTTTTACTTTTTATATGAAGCGGTTTCCACTGATAGAACATAGTTTTGGAAAAAAGTCCGAAATATGTTTTTTTTATCATACTATTACGAATTAACGAAAAAAATAAAGTACATACATTTACACTCCACCCTACTATTTTTCCTCACTAGACTAGTGTTTCAATCAAATAGTGAATGACGCCTGCATGAGCGTGTAATGTACGCCCTATAATCGCTATTTTTTTAAATGGCTAGGTATATTAACCTACGCCTTAGGCGTACGTTACGCGCTCATGCAGGCGTCAATCACTGCATTATTCGGTAGTTTATTCGTCAATCACAACCGTGATTGTCGTAATACTGACAGCAAAACCTACTGTGTAATGGGCACCTAACTGCAATACGAATGAGCGATTATTGAAAATACTTATTGACAGCTATAATTTTTATGTGAGAGTCTAATAACGTTAACCCCACA